>JBBPJU010000896.1:0-16082 GCA_038088875.1 Austroboletus festivus
CATTAAAGCGCTAAATACTATCGCCCAGCATGGCTAACGCAGGAATTGTCAACATTCGCCGTGATGTTGATGACAAGTTCTATCGCTACCGTATGCCCTTACTTCTCATAAAAATCGAAGGAAAAGGTAATGGTATCAAAACGGTCATCCCAAATATGTCCGACGTCGCTCGTGCTCTATCCCGTCCTCCCGCTTACATCACCAAATTCTTCGGTTGCGAGCTCGGTGCACAGACTCCGTTCGACGAAAAGAATGACAGATACATTGTCAATGGTGCTCATGATGCTTCCCGGCTTCGTGAACTCCTTGATGGTTTCATCGACAAGTTTGTCCTCTGTCGTTCCTGCAAAAATCCGGAGACAGACCTACTCATCCTCAAAACTGGTCGTGGCGAGGACGTTATTCGTGATTGCAAAGCTTGTGGGGAAAGGACAGGCGTAGACATGAGGCATAAACTCGTCACCTTCATTCTCAAGAATCCCCCCAAGAACCCTAAGAAGGCCAAGAAGGGCAAGGGTGATGCTAATGGCTCTACACCTGGTGGTAGCAATGGTGTCCACGCCGCCGTTCCTGCTGCTTCTGGAGAAGATCAGGACAATGCTGCTCCAGGTGCAGATAGTGATGACGAGCTGACCAAGAAGATCAAGTCCGAGGCTGCCGACTTGACTGCGGACGCAGCCTTGACCGCAGAGGACTGGTCTGCAGATACATCTCCCGACGCAGTCCAGGCTCGGATGAGAGTGTTGGGTGGCCAGGTAGGCAGAATGTCCCTTGGTGGGGGAGATGATGACGGGAGTGAGGAGGACGCCGACAGCCCGTACTCCCAGTTCGGTCATTGGATCGAAGGGAATAGAGGGGACGAAAGCGTTGGTTCAGTGCAGATCTACAAGAAGGCTGAGGAGCTAGGTATTGAAAGGAAGCACAAATCCCTCCTTGTTCTCGTGCAGGCGCTGTTCACGGAAGATGTTGTAAAGGAGATTGATACTTATAAGCCTCTCCTAGTGAAGGTATGTGGCATATTGCCGTCGTTCACGTTCACTTACCATATGTTATACAGATGGTCACTTCGGAGAAGCATCAGAAATCCCTCCTCGGAGGTATTGAGCGATTGGTGGGACTGACGTATCCCGAGTTAATTCCCACTGTCCCGAAGATCCTCATGGCGTTGTACCAGAACGATATCCTTGAAGAGGATGTTGTCACACAGTGGGGCACGCATGTAAGCAAGAAATATGTCGACAAGGAGACCAGCAAAAAGGTCAGGAAGGCTAGCGAGCCATTCTTGAAGTGGCTTGAAGAAGCAGATGATGATTCAGAGGACGATGAGTGAGCCTGAGGTTACTTGTATAGTGACTAGTGTTCTACATTTGTTATATGTGATCTGTCGATTCTTATGTGATTTATGATTACCCTTTTGTTTCGTTCTTTGGGCATCCGTAATGACTAACCTGTTGAGTACTTTGTGGGTGGGTCATAGTTGCGGTCGTTAGCCAGGGCCTAGAACAGCGTTGCTTTCACACCATGACTTCGTACTACAACTACAACAAACGACCTTTCAAAATGCCACACATTGAAGATTCGCCTAAGCGAGTTAGGGTTTTGTTCGGCGGCAAGTTCGTCGTCGATACATATAAACCCAAATTGGTGTACGCTACCATCGCCTAACAGCCAAATAGTGGCTCAACGCCTTGCTCGTTAGTTGGGAGGACACCCGCTATCCTAATTATTTCTTCTCTTTGCAGGACCTGCCATCTTCTTTGTTACGCAGGTCCGACGAAACCCAACCAGAAGAGGGTACGAAAGTTTATGACCTCGTAGTAGGCGATCAGGTGGCCAAGGATGCCGTGATCGAGTTCACCGGCGAGGGGAAATACGGAGAGCTGGCGAACCTCTTGAAAATCAAGTTCGCATCTGCGGATGCATGGTTTGAAGAGGACGATCGGATCTATGGGCATCCAAAGGACCCGTACAAAGTGCGTCGAATCATTCTTTCTGAACCGGCCCTTGGGCCAATTGGTCAAGAAAACTAATACTCGCAAAGCGTATTGACGTGCTCGCAACCTCTAGGCACATTCGGATCGAGGTGAAAGGCGTCGAAGTGGCCAACACGCGCAGGGCGCACTTTTTGTTCGAAACTGGGATGCGTAGGAGGACCTACATCCCGATTACTGACACCAGGATCGACCTCTTGGTGGCTTCGGACACCACCTCGCATTGCCCGTACAAGGTCTGGTGTTGTTTTGTTCTATTGTTGTGGCGCGCGCGGCTGATACGGAGCAAGGGGTTTGCCAATTACTTTGACGTGCGCTTGCCTGACGGTAAGGTGCACAAAGACATTGTGTGGTACTATCGCACTCCTAGGGCTGAATGTATCACGATCGCGGGCTTGTTAGCCTTCTACGACGAAAAGGTGACCGTCTGGGTTGATGGTGAAAAGCAAGAGTGAAGCGAGTAGCGATGTGAATGTGCATTTTATTTCTTTGTACAACAGATTATCGAGTAGTTATCGATTGATCGCTCATGCATTATTAGTCTACGAAATCCACGGGAGTGTGATCCTAAACTGTATCTTACATTCCGCGTTTTGCAGGGTTCGAACGGTTTAGTACATGGCATAGTCAGACAGCCGCAGTGATCGGCAGGTACAAAACGGCAGGTGGTACACACTGGTCTGTTACATGTAGTTTTCGCAGTGTGATGATGAATTCCAGGTGTGTCGAAAGCACCGTGGGACGTGCAGCAGCGTAAATTCGTTTGTCTAGTGGCTTGCAATGAGGTCACCAAGTCATAGACAGATGTTGTCCACATGGATTTTCACGATCAAGATAGGATATGCAGGCCCAATTTTCACATATTCCTGGTCTGAACTCGATTATGCCGTATGAGATCTTCACCGAGGCCAGAGCATTTGCCACTTTTCCACACTGTTTCCGCAGAGAAAACAATCTGGAGATTGCCTACAAGGTGAGACATTTCTGGTAGGACACAATCGTAGTCTAAGGAGCAACTAACCTCATTATTTCCAAGCATGCCTGTACATATGTATGTACCACTTCATAGTGCTCATAGGGGCCTTGACTGGACGTACGTGAGTCATTCATGGCCGTGGCTCCAGCCACTTGAGTCATTTCTGGGCTATCGACAGCAGCCAGTAGGATGGAGCTAGGCTCTCTGTCGCAGCGCCAGTGCACAGGACAGAGCCACCGTGGCAGGAAGTGGCCCTTCCGGTAATATATCGTTCCGAGAGAATAGAAATCCTCCGGTTTAAACACAAATTCCAAGAATGCAACCAAGGTTTGGGCGAGGGACTCAAGTTGATAGGTTGTTACTATTAGTGATTGAATTGGTCGTACTATACCAAAGAGGGCTTACACGGCAGAGTAGTTCGCAGGTGTCGATTATTCCTTCTAAAATCATTAAGTAAACCCGTCTCCGAAGAATGTCTGCGTGTGTCAATGTCTACTTACTTACCGTTCAGTAATCTTGACCGTCTCTACCCGAATAGCCTGGGTTGCCATAGCATGAATCTGGCAGTGGAGTAAGGATCTGAGTTTAAAAAGCTGCCAGAGCAAACTGAAGTGCAACGGGCCCGTGTTTATACATACCGGTTAACCGAGGAAGGACTCATCGAGAATCCTTGACAAGTGTTCCATGTCGCGCTTGACGCAAAATAGTTGCACTCTCGCGCGTATCAGTGATGCAACACTGGGGGTCTTTGCATTTATTCCGTCCTCGCAAGTTCTTAATCATTTCATCCGATTCTTGTCGACATGGAGTGGTACCGAGTTGCGTATGGCCTTTCTCATCTTCGTGTTTTTCGCTCATGGGCGCGCGTACCACTTAGCAAGCTATTCACGGTGAGGAATTACAACTTGAGATCACATGTTGGCACTCACTGTCCTTTCTAGCTCATCCAGTATACAATGAAGCTCATTGCCCCTGTGTTGCTTGCACGGGCAAAACTCCAGCATCGAGTGGGTCTGCGGAAGGACCCAACTAGCACTATTGCGACGTCGTTGGCGAGCTTCGCTGGCATCATTGACGATTTCAAGATGCTGGGCAGATTTTGGGGTAAGTAGCCCTGTGTTTATTGCGCTTAATCAACAGAATCGCTTGTTTGGTTTCCAGGTTTACTTCCCATCTTGCAATGGATGATATCCATGGAAAGGAATCCTCCGCCCACTCGTTCTCTCCTCACGATTGAGCGTTTGCAGGGGTGGTCCATGTTGGTGTATTATCCTTTGGAGCACCTCTTCTACCTGCGCTCCCATAACCTTATTCCAGCTACGATTCCCTCTATCATGTCACTCCGACGTACCTCAAAGCAGATTCATCTAAATACCAGCTCTCTTGCTATGTGGTCCTGCCGCGCATTTACTGTATACGTCATCCTCCAATTTGCCCACTTGATGGAGGATCGGAAGTTACTACTTATGAAAGAGAAAAGCTTGAAGAAAGGCAAAGGAGTCGCAGTAGAAGATAAGGAAAACCTGCGGAACAAGTGGGACTCCCTCTGGAACGAGGTTGTAGCCAACTCCTCCATTCTACCGCTAGCTCTCCATTGGTGAGTTATTCGCTTTAATAGCCGCCGATATCTGAAACATCCTGCAGGTCCTTCGAGCAAGGCATTTTTACCAATGACGTACGTGTCTGCGTTAGGGAGAGGGAGGGTGCATTTGCTAATAATATAACTCGATCAGTTATGGTTGACTGTCTTTGGATTCATAAATGCTGTGGCTGCCTTCAGGAGCGGGTGGAAGGCCACTTCCCTTCCTTCTCTAAAACCAGCCAAAACAGATGACGTGGTCGAGAGTGACTAGTGGCTCCATGTGAAAGAGAGGAGATTTATTTTTAAGTAATTCCGTCGTCTGTCGCGAAAAAACACGTATGCTGATTGACCAAAGTTTAGTTTCATTGATGGTGAATGTACTTTCAATGGAGAAGAATGATATCAAAGCACCATCCAAAGAGCTTGCAGTAACCGCAATCCAGGCTTATGCTGCTACCCAAACCTTCGGAAGAGATCAAACCTCGTAGTTGATCATTACACGCAGCTGTATCACGGCCTTAGCGAGGCCACGTCCCCCATATTTGTTCTACACCACCCGTATTAGTAGCCACTCTGTCGAGATTATGATGTAAGGTGCCATATTGGTATGTCAGCCATCACGAAGAGATTTATACCCGGTGTTTAATTGGACAGTGGGCACTTGTCCTTACAAATTCCCGACGTCCTCGATATCGCAGGCTCAGCATCATGCTCATCCTGAACAGCCTGTAAAAAGAACAACATCTAAAGAAGAAGAGGTATAAACGTTTCAGTTGTGGATAACCGCGCTGTATCCCAGCTTACGAATTGGTGGCGTTGAGCACCCATCTTTTTGCCTGGGTCTGTCTTGAGTCTGTCCTGAATGTGGAGAAGTTTATCATAAAAATGCTGAATGGCAGTATCACTGCGGCCCGGGGCATGAAGAGGCCTCCCAGGGAACTTGTAAGACAAGTAAATTATGGTGAAATTCTCACTCACTGATTCACTACCGCGCTGTACGCCGCACATCGCATAATGCCTACAATATGTCAACTTCAGGTACCGTCCCAAAGTTTTAGGAAAGCTGTGACTGACCAAATGCTCCTATGGCATCCAAACGGTCGGCATCCTGAACGCAGTGAAGTTCTGTGCATGTGGTGTGCCAGTCATCAAGTTTGCCGCTTTCGCGCAGCCTCTTCTCCGTTGTCCATGATACGTTTTCCACGATTTTTACGATCAGGGCAGCTCGACCATCAGATATCAAGTCCAATGCGCAATCTTTGGCCAGCGACTGAAAGAACGGTGAAAAAGATGTATAAGGGTCCGCTGCTGAAGCAGCTGAGACATATTTTTTGTCCAGTACATCATGTAAGAGCGCGGCGAGATCTACCACCAATAGATCAGGTTTTTTTTGTGGAAGTGAGCGCGCGAGGGCTAGAGCCGTCTTCCTTACGCGTTGGACTGATTGCAGCGGCCCAGAACAGTCAAAGGAAGGGATGCAAGGGGCCACAAGCAGCCGTACCATGAAATACATCATGAGAGGGATCATAGCGTCCCATCGTAGTGATCATGAGTTTCTCTGCTGCAGCGAGCGCAAGCTGCTCTGTTGCAGAGGGATACATGAGTGTTGGCTCTTTGAGAGAACTATTCGGTTCGGATACCGGATAGCTTCCGGGTCGGACGCGCTACGTTCATTCCAAGACATTCAACACTTGCACTTACAGACTCTCAAAAATTCAAAACATGGGAACGCCCAGAGAATATACCACCATACTATATGTCATTCTTTTACTCTGTTTTGCACTGACTACACACACCGTGCTCTGCTCTGAGCAGCCAAAGTTGGTCGTTCGGGTGAATTGTCTCAACAAATCTCCCAGTCCACTTTACGTTGCTAACTGCCCAACGTGTTATCGACGACCAGGAATCCGACGTTCATAACTGCCCAGCCATAGAGGAGCTGGGTGACCTCAAACGTGCCATGGAGGAAAATGAATCTCCAGTGATGCGTCAGGTGTTCAGTTGGCTGTTTCCCTTTGGTCCTGGCTGGAACGCAGGTTCGTTGTCGTTGATCCTGCCGTATCAAATTCTTAGACACGTTCGTCAATACTTGTGACAGTTCTGGGAACATTTTACATCAGCTCGTACGTCTATTTAATACCACATGGATTATATCGAAGTCTGGTTTGATGAGCAGTTTACCAACGTTTCAGGGTACCCAACTTCATTCTTGCATTTATTCCCGCGGAAATCGATGCGAATACCCTCAATACTATGACTGCGTTTGCCGTCAGCTTCTCCTTGCCACCCATATTTCGAATAACCTGTTCTCACTGATTTATAGACGGGAGGCCTCCTGTCGGACGTCTTCCTGCATCTAGTACCACATGCGTTCCTTGGTGAACATCAAGATTCGCGTGCTCATTTTGTCATGGTAGAAGATAAGCGGAACATACTTATCGGGTATGTGAACGCTGATTAACATCCCCGACAATTCAATAGAGTTCGCAGGCTTGGTATTTTTATTGGGTTTTCTGCGTTTTTCGTGATGGAGAAGTCTTTACGTGTACTGGGTGGTGATGAAGGTGTTGAAGGCCATGTGCATGGCCATTCTCACTCACATGTGGACACATCGGCCAACGCCGTTGCCTCCGGCGCTTCGGTAACACCATCAACTGATGGTCTACGGCACAGGGGCGAAGAAAAAAGGCCCATCCCATCAGAAATAGCTGTTTCGGCGCAGTCGAGTGCTGGCCCTTCGAAACTCTCGGCCTATCTGAACCTGTTTGGTGACTTTGTCCATAATATGTATGATACATTTTATTCCCGCTGCATTGCTGGCCATACTGAATTCCCAAAATAGAACAGATGGCCTAGCGTGAGTCACTTGACATACGTGGATGTGCTTCTGCCTGAATGCGTTCAGTATGGCTGCGTCCTTTTACTCATCACCCTTGATTGGTGCAACCACAACCCTGGCTTGTTTTGCCCATGAAATACCCCACGAGATTGCTGATTATTCAATACTGGTTCGTAGCGGGTTTAGCAAGGGGCAAGCTATGAAATCGCAATTCTTGACTGCTATTGGCGCATTTGTACGTTCTCAGAGTCATAGGCTAGAGAAACTTCGAATTCAGACTTTATGCTTGATTTCGATTAGGTTGGGTAAGTGACCGACTTGCAGTGGTTGAGCGGCCGATAATCAAATATCGATACGATTTCTAAATCCTCATCGCAATAGTACCTTCATGGGGATAGCCATCCACAATCTGTCAGCCTCCGGAGCGGAGTCAGTGTCAGTTGATTTGGCGGCGGGTGTGAGGCAGGACGCTTCCGGAATCCTTGGCACCACGGTGCAGCCTGCGGACTTGGTATGTTTTCTAATCTGGTTGATGTGTCAAATTGGCTGATGTGTCAAGGTGATCCCTTTTGTTGCGGGGGGATTTTTGTACATCGGTGCTGTTGCTGTGCTGCCTACGTGAGTCCCAGATTGATTGAGTACTCGTGTGGATGGGCTCATTTCGTGTTGTGGAAATTAGTCTTCTAGCGGAGAGCAAAAGCGGAGTGCAGGCGCTGCGAGAGGCATGACAGGTTGCTTCTTTTGATGCATTTGGTTGACTGATGGAACTTGTCCAGTTCGGTGCAATGGCTCTTGGAGTCTTGTGCATGTTCCTGGTGGCGTAAGTCATCAAATCTGTTCCAAACGCTGTTCTGTTCTCACGCTATTTTCAGATGGAATGAATAGAATACGCGGGCCTACATCCGGTGCGAGGTGGTGGGCATCCTTGCAAGGCATGCACGCCGGATATGTTTGTAGACCGACGTTGATACCGCTGAATCTCAAGTCTGTTTGATAGACTGAAGTTGGCGTGCTGGTTACCGAGATTTGAGAGAGGGGGTTGATGCCGTGAACTACTTAGATTAGCAGGCGAATGTGCCTGCCCGACCTGTTTAAGAAATTGGACGGTTGAAGACGGCGCGTTAAAGAACGTATTCATCGATGGATGGCTCGTTTGGTTAATAGTCATCAAGGGAATGGGGCGACACTATTGGATGATGCCGTGACAATGCCGGCGAACGTGCGTGTCCTGTGGCAATCCTGTTGGTCCGCTTTCGTACGCTCGCTGCTTAATGAGAGTCACAGCGTAATTTCAGACACACGACCACTTGCATTCAAAAACTTGTCCAAGGGTTCCATTCTTTTCCTTGCCCTTTCTCGCCACCCAGGCGTCCCGTCTTTCCTCCCAGCACTTTCTTCACTCCACCACAATCTTATATTCCACTTCACGCGACGTGGTGCCCCTTAAGCGTTCCACAGCACCGGAGCCATCGCATTTTAGGTCGGAATAGCCACCTCCCTCACAAAATTATTCTCACTTTCATACCACCATCAGTCCGGCCCCGTTGAACTGCATCATCGTAACGCGTGCAAGGTAACCCATTCGTCGGTACATCCTCAACTCCCGCCTCATGCTTCGTCTCAGTAACAGCACTTTATTCCTGAATAATGGGCACAAAAGGACGCGAAGTTCCACGCGTGGTATGTTGCGCAATCCCGATCGCGAGCGCTGCAGGCAAGGTCCTTGTTATTACAAGCCGCAAACGGCAAGACTTGTGGGTTTGTGCGTATTTTCCTCCCTTCACTTCTTCGTTCTTCAAAGGGCCACGTGCCTGCCACACGCGTTAGTTCTTATTCTAACCTGAATTGGCTCTTCCCGTCACCTTGCATCTAACCCCCTCTTCTCCAGTACCAAAAGGTGGCTGGGAGCCTACAGATGTGATTTTGGAGGCAGCGGCCTCGCGGGAAGCCTTGGAAGAAGGTCTCACCCTTTGTCCCTCTATCCGTCTTCCCATCTCCTGATGCATATCCTATCCCATTCCCTGCCCTCGCTCTTGACATCCAGCGGGCGTTCGCGGCAGAATCACACGATTTGTGACAACCATCAAGTCCCCTTCAACAACATATCACTTTTACGAGCTTGAAGTATCGTCTCTAGACAAAGACTGGCTCGAGAGCAAAGAGCGCAGAAGAGAATGGGTCGATTACGCCGAAGCATCTCGACGAGTCGCATGGAAGCCCGAACTTGCACATGGGTTGTCTCTATCGTCTCTAGCACCCCAACGGTAAAATGTCGCACAACTGCGATCTTCCCTTGTACCCTGGGTATCACCGTGTGATATTCAGGCTTACCGTGGGTTGTCGCACTTTAAACAATGCTGGACGCGTCGGTGCCATCTCTTTACACGTCCATGGACCTGACCCATACTCTACCCTTTCTTAACTATACCACGATTTTCACCGGCCTCGTCACAACCCTCTATCCCTTGCATAGTCTGCTGATGTATCACTTATACTACCACCTCACGATGGCTTCAACATAGATTCGTGATTCTGGCTAAGCAAGATTTTCATATTTAATTACCTAGATACTTGTGCATCTGAATTACTTACGTGTCCTTTCAATAATCTTGATGGTTCAGGTGCTTCAGTAAGCGGGACCATTTATAATTTGAGCATTGATTTTACTGACCCATCTTTGCGGTTTTTTTTCCGCAGTTTCGAATTCTGCCTGCATTATCCGGCAAAATTCTACTCTCAGGAGGCTATGAGCCTTCTTGTTTCACATTTTTTCCTGCCTTCTTTGTCATGCCACTGCATTTTTTTCTTCCTCCACTCTCTAGGCTATCCACAGAACTCTCCATTGCTGCTCCAGAACCCACCGGAATTTGTCTGATATCATAACGGATCAGTTATGCTACCAGGTGACACTTCATCAACTTGTTCAGCAATCTCTCGTGGCAAATACTTGGCCAAGTTTTCAAGTCACAGAAGTGCAGTGCACGATGCACTCAATATATTCGACCACATACCGATCTAGTCACCTGATATTTATGTGACATACAGGTAGGAAATCGCGCAACGCCTGATGTGGCCTCGCATTCATCCGAGACATTGGAGCTACTCCCAATGCCTACACGAGCTGAACTGCTCATCGCCTACGTCGAGACAAGTTTACAAGCTGCTTGGCAGGCCTTGGCAGGTCTTTTTTCATTACTCTTAGCGGGTGTTGTGATTTGGTCGTCATATTAATATGTAGGTTGGCTACGTTCCACTGTATCTATCGGATGATGCCGCGCATCATTTCATGTCTTGATAAATATGATTTATGCTGTCTGACAAAAGTAAGTACTGCGGGCAGGTCTCGATCGGATTTGAAACATTCTTGCCGTATGGGAAGACTTGGGTATTGTCCAATATACCCAAGATATCTGTGCCGAGAGATCAGTATGCTTCAGGGAATCGACTCACTGGGACGAAGAGCTGACCATGTGTGTAAAATACAATCAAGTCAGGCCCCGGGATGATCCGGATATCCGAGGGACCCGGGTTTCCTCCACCTTGTTTCCTTGTTTCTCTCTCTCTTTCTTCTTGAAATCATAGCACTGTATCAAACCTTAAGTTACTGAATTCTCATGCTCATGCAGTACTGTAAGAACTGGGTATCTAACACCCCAGATTCGAATAACAGGTCGCCTCCATGACAATGGATGCTTTACAAGAATAGGCTATTTCCAATGTTCAAGTTCACGTGTTAATGTTCATCTCGGTACAATCCCACTCTCCCGGTACCTAACCCGGCAGCCTGGATCAACCATTGGGAACTACCTAGTGTGTTCTCATCGCCTGCCACATTGAAAGGTAAACAAAAAAAAAAAAGGCGTCAGAAACCGACACACACGGTTTAAATGGTGCTAATGTGGGGAGCATGAGCGGTGCGATGAGGGCTCGTTGTTGATGCGGAGTAACATCAATGACCCTAAAATGGAAGTCTTCATGTGGGGAGCGCAGCCACCGGTCTTAGGTCACATCCATCCAGAAGTCGTCAATTCAACGCAACCGCCGTCGACGTTACTAGTGTGATTCCTTCCCTCCTCATTTACTTACGACGTACCTTAACTCCACGCCATGTCATTGCTGACTCCTTCAGAATCCCGAGCGTTCCAGTCCTTCCTCGACACCGCTGCATTCCCTACAGACTGGAGCGTCCAACATGAGATCTCCCATGAACACATGCCCCCAGCTCGCGGTACCGAAGCGCTCACAAAAGCTACCAAAGATCTTATGTCGCTGGACGGCGATAAATGGAGGTGTCCGCTTGGCCCTCGTCCTCCGGGCGAGAGCCTGGTCACTGCGGCTCAAAGGCACCAGCAAGCACAGAACAAACCGTTCGCTCTTTTGTACTCGACTATACAGGAGCGATCCTTGGATGACAATGTGGATGAAACCGAATTGGCCAGTTTATTAGCTGCAACCTCGGGGTCATCAGACCCTTACAGCCAGCTTTCGCAGCTCCCATTCTACCATGGCTTGAGTTCCACCGCGGATCCAAAGCGAACCCGCGCGGATCTTCATTCATATGATCACAGTTCGTCGTCGTCGTCCAGGCAATCACCTGTTGATCTTCTCGCGCCATCCTCCTCGGCGAAGCGATCTCCTCCGCCTGACGCAAAACCATCGAATAAGCGACATCGTCCTTCTCCCTCTTCTCAGAATCTCTCCGATGACACTCCTCTACTATCCCAAAATAGAGCTTCGTTGCTATCACCGTCGCAGAAAAAGGCAAACCATATCCAATCCGAGCAGAAGCGAAGGGCAAACATCCGTAGAGGATATGACGCTCTTTGCGAAACTGTCCCTGCGCTTCGAGAGGCATGCCAAGTTGAAGACGAGCAACAGCTTGCCGAGGGAAGAACAAAGAGTCGGCGACGGGGGAAGGGAAAAGGAAAGATGGACGATGGCGAAAAGATTGATGGACGAGCGGGACCAAGAAGCGAGAACATCGTGTTGTCGAAAAGTGAGTGATCTCACGCAACGTATACTGTATCCTCATCTTCTTTCCAGCCATCGACTACTTGCAGGAGCTGATATTAGAGCGTGAGGCTTTGATGCAACGGCTCTACGTAGCTCGTAGCGTCTTACCAGCCAACCATCCATTACTTCATCCTCGACCGGATGCGCCCATTCCACTGTGGGAAAGAAAATGGAACGGTGGGGAGCAGAAAGGCAACGACGAAGACGACGACGACGACGACGATTAGCACGCGCAGCAATCTGGAAGGATGCATGCAAAAAGCGGCTGACAGACCGTTTGATTGGGATTGTACAGTTGGCTCAGACTTCGTCACTGCGAAGGGGTGTGTCATTATATTTCAGTTAATGGATTTCGGCTATGGGGTATATTAGGGCATAAAGAGTAGACGTTCACGAGTGTTGTTTTACTTATCCACTTTATCATATATACCTCGTTGAATTGTATTCTCCGTACCGTGTCGTGTTTTGCTGTCGGAGTGCTGAAGAGTCACCGTTCCATTTACTATACTCTACCGCAAAATACTACCCTTTCAGACGAACAGTAGACAAAATGCCAGAAACGCCCAGACAATCCCGAAAACGAAGATATCGTTCTGTACGAGTTCATGATGACACATGGTTATCGGCCATATTGATGCCTTGTGCGTCTAGGACGGCCCAACGCCTACTTGGGTGAAGCGGACCATCGATGGTCCAGGCATCTGGGCCAGCTGCATCAAGGGAAAGGAAAAGCAAACAGTTGGTGAACTGTACGACTTGTTTGAATCAGTGAGAGTTTATCCCAGCTTTTAAATCTTTGGGCTAATCACCGATCAGTTGGCCAACGGACTATGGTGCGCGGAAGGGACAGATCGTGCCAAGGAACGTGACGCTTCAGACGATGACGAGGATGATAATAAGGACGCGGATCTTGAAGCCCTGGTTGCCCAAGAACTCGCTTCTATCAAGCGTCCACGGACAGAGAGGCGGTTCGGTATGATGGCGCAGTCTTTTTCTTTCATGCACTTTATCTTGATCACTTCCAGCGAATTGCCAGACAAACACTCCCTGCGGTAAGCAAAGACATGCACGTCAATATCCATGTAAATCTAATTATCACGCAGTGGTGTTCATTTCTTGCAGGCCTCCAATAGATCCAGTCCAGCTAATTGTTACACATGCTGAGAACGTCCGCAAGACAGGGACAGCGAGAACAAAGTGCGGATCGGCAGCGCGTATCGTCCGATCACGCTTTTAACACACCCCAAGGTATACGCACAGGCTCATCCCGGTCTCTGGATCTTGTGTGGCGAATCTCCCGGAAATAAATTCTTTATGTCGACGTGTATTCGCGCCATTCTTTGCAGCGGCCGAAAAGGGTGTCAGTGCCGATGCCTCTCAAGTGCACAAGGCAAGCCATCACGACTAGTATTGTACCAGTCTTCATTAACAAGGTGGCCGGTTTAGTACAAAGTCGAACTGCGCGTGCGAAACCACAGTACGTTGATTCGGATGGACATCATTGAGGAAGTGGCAAAATGCATGCCAAAGGATTACGTGGTCGATCTTGACAATCCGGATGTGTTCGTTCTGGTGGAAGTTTTCAAGGTTCGTTGGGTACCGCGCTGTGCACACGGCTAACGGTTAAGATGTTCACCCCAGAATGTGTGCGGCGTAAGCATCCTGAGAGACTATTACAAACTCCACAAGTTCAATGTCATGGCGTTAGCTAATGAGAAGAACGCGGTAGAAGACTTCAAGCGTGAAGCGGGACGTATCCACGGCAAAGAGTTGGATGGAGTTTGACCGCACATACGTTGCCGGTGCGAATGTAATCTGACGTTGGAAAAGCTGCTATCGTTTGGAACGTGCTCGTACGCGGCATGATTCGTACTGTACTACGAGCGAGTACCCCCATTGCAACGACGCAAACAAAGTGGCTGAATACTAGCAGACCCTCGTTTCATTTGGGCTCTATTCTAAGTGTATCATGGGACGTTTTGGGTAAATACCACAGTAGTGTCGATATCAACTGCTTCCCGATTCGGCCCTGTCATTGTCGTGAAATCAGTGAACCGTTAACATACCCGCCTGACGTGCTACAGTCTCTCCCTACACCATGGCTGATCCGGTGGACTCGATGCTCGATCTCATGCGGCGCCTACCGCCAACCCGTGTAGAGGAGAACGTCAGCGCTCTCATCCGGATCTGTCCTGACTATGCGGACGATCTTCTCGGCAGTGTCGATCAGCCACTCAAGGTCCTCACGGATCGTGCAACAGGAAGGGAATATCTTGCCTGCGATTACAACAGAGATGGTGATAGCTATCGGTGAGTAGCATTCATCCTTGGTGCCGCAGCAGTCTACGTCCACGTTCTCGGGCATCCACTCAATGTTACAACCGCTGTTTCCGTCCATGTGACAAGAGAGTAGAACCTTTTTGCGCAATACGACTGACACGTTCTCTCCCAAGGTCGCCGTGGTCCAATGAGTATGACCCTCCACTGGAAGACGGGACCGTTCCAAGTTCGAAACTACGCAAGCTGGAAATTACGGCGAACGAGGCTTTCGACACCTACAGAGAACTGTGCGAGTCTCTGTTGCTACTTTTCAGGCGAATCTCACCCTCGCCACACTTGACAGCTATTACGAAGGGGGAGTCTCTTCTGTTTACTTTTGGGAGCTCGAAGATGGCGGATTCGCCGGAGTAGTACTACTTAAAAAGGGTGGGTACGCGATGACCCTTCTGATCGCCTGCCGTGCTTCCATAACTCTTCGTTTGGGGATTACGGTCTAATAATGCTGACCGAGCCTCTCCTCAGTGATGAATCCTTCGAGCGCAGACGAGCCCTCGGGATCATGGGACTCTATACATGTCTTTGAAACGGCAGAACGCGGGAGGCAAGCTCACTATAAGCTGACGTCCACAATTATGCTCCAGCTTGTCACGCGGTGCAACGAAGATGCTCAAACACTTTCCGTCCCTAACCAAGATAAGAAAGCTTCTGATCGCGGCTTTAAGTCATCGGGAGAAGTCAGTTTGAGCGGAAGCATGACTCGGCAGGTGAGTTGCGAAGACTTCCATTTCCATTTTCAAGCTTCTATGACTTCTTACGTCTTTTGCTACCCAGACAGAACAAGACTGGCCTTTACAAGATGGTTCATCACATATCACCAATACAGGAAGGATGATCGAAGAAATGGAAATCAAAATGCGTAACCTTCTTCAAGAGGTTCGCTCCTTTCTATTTCAACAGACAATAGCTGACGGGATTGCACACAGGTGTACTTTGGGAAGACACGCGACGTTGTGTATGATCTTCGCAGCGTGGATGACTTGGACAAAGCAAGGAAACAAAGAGAGCTGCAGAAAGAGCTTGTCGGATTTATCAAGCGCTGAATGTGATACCTTAGAATAGCATGTAATCGCTGCATCGGGGAGCGGTGGATTTTATTACGATGACATATCGAAAGACGGTGCATTAACGGCCCGCGAGTTGGGCATTAGCAATAGGATTGGCATGGATTGTTATCTAGGAACTAAATTCAGACATTGTTCCGCAACCAAGCTTATCTCCTACATGAGTAAGCTTGATTTCAGTGAGGGGTTTGTTTTTACTGCTGACGGGAACGCGTTCCATCAAGTCCAAAGTCGAGTCGGCGCCGTCAATTACTTTGCCAAAGATAGTATATTTTCCATC
>JBBPJU010000897.1:0-16076 GCA_038088875.1 Austroboletus festivus
TGTTCTTCCTGACTTAGCCCCTGATCTCAGATCACCTTCCATTCTTATGGCTAAGTCAGCACTTCTTTGATGTTCCACTGTATTCTTAGACATTCTGATGACTCATCACCATGACTCATCATCAGTCCCCTTTACCCTGTCCCCTTTCTTGGGCTACACAGCCGCTGTTACACTTGTACCAGGTAGGTCCAAGTGTAGTCCTTGTATCCCAGGGACCAGGGGGAGCAATGGATATCGCCACAGGCATGGAAGGCAGAGGATGCTGCCGGGTACATGTAGTGAGATGGCCAGACAGCAGGAGATTAGGGGTAGGAGGGCCATCAGTATTCGGGAAAAGACGGTGATATGACGAAAGGAGAGGTAACTGAGGAACATCACCGATATTCAGAATGAAGTGGACTTCAGCGAGGCGGTGGTCAGAGATGTTGCTGAAGATCAGGGATTCTCAGAGAAGTGACAGGTGGATGTCTGAGACAGACAGGTGATGAAGATATAGGGTATATGATAGATTCATAGAGGTAGGAGAGTTACAAGAGTGTCAAGGGGTCATGGATAAGAAGTGATTATGGAGGGAATAGGGAATCCTCAAGGGAGGACTAAGATAGAGATCTACTGTACAAGGAAGGCCGCTATATGTAGTGACCAGGGAAAGTGGCTGTGTAGTACAAGAATAGGGATCAGGGTAAAGGGGACTGATGATGAGTCAGGATGACGAATCATCAGAATGTCTAGGAAGGTGACAGAACATCAAAGAAGTGCTGACTTAGCCGGAAGAATGGAAGATGATCGAAGATCAGGGGCTAAGGCACTGGTAGATAGGGAGAACGGATGAATCAAGATATAAAGGGAATGGATGAGTCAGAAGGGTCAAGGGTTAAACCGAGATAAGAGATAAGGAATGACTCATCCATGACTGATGTACACTGAGTAATCGGATCAAAGGAAAATGTCTGTGACAAAGGGGATTCAAGTAAGCAAGAATGACAAGGGCTAGATGAGTCAAAGAAACGGAGCATATCCGCATGGAAGGTAGAGGACTCATCTAGGAAAGCGATACAGGTAAGTCAAAGGTAAAGTGATCAAGAAAAAGAGTAGTCCATATAGTACTCAGCTACACCCCAGAGATGAATCATAACAGCCGCCTTCCCTGATTACTACATATAGTGGCTCCCTTTATACCATAGTTCCCTATCTTAGACCTCCCTTTAT
Organism: Austroboletus festivus; assembly: GCA_038088875.1. Lineage (NCBI taxonomy): Eukaryota > Fungi > Basidiomycota > Agaricomycetes > Boletales > Boletaceae > Austroboletus > Austroboletus festivus. The sequence continues at coordinate 1,210 of JBBPJU010000897.1, forward strand.
AATTCCCTATCATCTTTCATCCATGATCTCTTGACACTCCTGTAACTCTCCTACCTCTATAAATCTATACCCTATACCTTCATCATCTATCTGTCCCAGACATCCACCTGTCACTTCTCTGAAAACTCCTGATCTTCAGCGACATCTCTGATTGCTGCCTCACTGAAGCTCTCTCTACCCTGAACATCGGTGATGTTCCTCAGCTACCTCCCCTCTCGTCACATCACCGTTTTCCCTCGATTACTGATGGCCCTCCTATTCCTGATCTCCTGCCGTCTGGCCATCCCTCTACATGTACCCGGCAGTATCCTCTGCCTTCTATGCCTATGGCGATATCCATCGCTTCCCCCTGGTCCCTGGTGATGTCCTCCTTCTCCCTCATCCATCACCATCCCTCTCTATCCGTTCTCTAGGACTTATCTTTGCCCTTCCCTCCCACTCTCAACTTGGTTTCTCACATAGGGATATAAGGGCTACACTTGGGCCTACCCGGCACAAGCGTAACATGGTGGACCACAGACTTTCAAAGGGGGCTATTTTCATCCTGACTACCAAAACAGTAATGGCAGAGGGTGTGGCTGCATTATTCCTGAAACATGTGCTTTCCTGCTTTGGCATCCATGACTCTGTTATCTCTGACCATGGCCCCCAGTTTAACAGTGCCTTTGCCTGAGAAATGGCTAGACTCTTACAGTATGACCCAAAACTGTCCATTGCATATCACCCCCAGACCAATGGAGAGACGGAAAGGGTCAATCAGGAGTTGGAGATGTACCTCTGAATCTTCTGCCACAAAAACCTGTCTTCCTGAAGTGACTTCCTCCCCATTGCCGAATTTGCCCATAACTCTGCCATTCATTCAACAACAAAACAACCTCCATTCCTTCTATTGAATGGACATGAACCCAGAGGCTTCCCCCCAATCATAAAGACTTTCATCCTGGCCATCCAATTCACTTTGGAACAATGGAAAAATGCCTGGACAGAAGCCACCACTGCCATTACATATGCCTAAAAAGATTACAAGAAAAGACAGAAAGGAAAAACCTACTCCCTATATAAGACAGGAGACCTAGTTTGGCTCTCCACCAAAAACCTAAAAACAAAAGGGGAGCTATGAAAATTACTGCCAAAATGAGAAGGTCCCTTCCAAGTCCTTAAAAACCACAATGACGTATCCTTTGAACTGTTACTCTCAAAGGAATGGAAAATTCACAATGTTTTTCACACCTCACACCTTTCCCCATTTACAGAAACAGAGGAACACAGCCCCATCACCCCAGAACTGCCAGTTGACCTAGAAGAAGAACTGGAATATGAAATAGAAGAAATCTTATCTCACAAGGGAACATTACAGCAGCATACTGTTACAATCCTCATTTTCCTATCTTTTTCTCCTGATTTTTCTGATCTTTTTCATATTAATCTTATCTTATCTTTTGGACTTAGAAACTTTTTGCATTCATGGGAACTAGTTTCCCTTTATATTATTCAGGTAAACCCGATCACCTCATGCCTTCCCCTCTTCTCTTTCAGACTACTATTCCATAAGGGGATAGGAACACATGTTTTTCTCATTTCTTTAATCTCCGCTTCTTCTATATTTTAGAAACATGCCTTCTTAATTTCCGCATGCTTCTCTTCCATTCTATGGCAGTGCCATACTTCTCATGACTCAGGCTGACTCCAGCAGCACAGCCTTTATGGTACAATTCTATTTCTCTTTTATCCTATTGGCTGCCACACTTGGCTGTATGCATTGCCTTCTATATGTAATTCAGGATCATATTCTATTGGTTCCCTATTTAGAAGTAGTACAAACATGTACATACAAAGTAGTAGTATATAAAGGCCCAGGAGCACTAGACTGGATCCCCAGTTTAGTGGTCTTGGAGATTTCCCTCTCTAAAGACCTTCCTCTAAAGTCCCAAGATTACTAAGTCATTGTAACCAAAGCTAAAGCATCGCTAATCACTAGTGCTTGAGGCATTAGGATTTTGAGGTGTTTCACATACCTATTTGGTCAAATGGAAAGGGTATCCCCATTCAGAAAATACTTGGGAACCAGAGGCTAACTTCACTCACTCTGACAACATTCTCTCCCAGTATAAGAATGCCCACTGAATCTCAAACTTATAGACCATGGTCTACCCCACCCAACCAACCTTTCAAGATAAGAAATATGGTCGCTGGCACATGGAATTTGTCCCTGCTGAAGTAAGAGAAGTTACATGTGATAATAAGAAAATCAAGATAAGTGAGAAGAGAGTTCATTTCCTCAACTCCCATATTGGAGAACACTGGTACTACTGCAAATTTGACTCCTGCCCCTATCACTGGCACACCAAGAACTTCTACTAACTATACCTGTCTTATCATTGCTCCTTTCGGCATTCCCCCTACTGAACTCTATGTCCCTGCCATAACTGCCAAAATCGGGGATGTGTACAATTTGAAATCAGTCCTCCATCTCTAAAGGGGATATTTATACCACAACCTCCATAATTCCCCTTATGTTGCTGCCTGGTTAGTAGACCACTGCCACACTCCTTTGGTCCACCCCCTCACCACTCTTATAAATACCTATGAGATATACTTCAATATTCGTTCTATCTGTAATCATATCACTGAAGGAGATCATGTCAGCCCCTTCTCCATCACCACTCAACCCATCCTTGCCTCTAACCTGGTCTACCTCAGGGTCCTCATTGGACAGTGCCTCCATGAGGGGGATTCAACTGGATTCTTGATGAGATCCCCCTCCTCTCCATCAACCATATCATCTGGGAGCTCATTGGCCCCCTGGCCCCCAATGTTACAAAATGATGGATGCGCCTGCCGACTCCATTTCCTGATAAGTTGGACCACCCCTACTTGGCATGGATGAGGGAGACTAATGACCCTTTATGGGATATTCCCTGTTTTTCCTGAGAATCCCTACTCAGTGTGACATGATCAATGGGTATAGATCCAAGACACAAAGATATTGCCAAGTTCTAGCTGTTACTCTACAGTAGACAGGAGACTGATAGAAGTCCAGGATGGTTTGGGTAAGTCTTGCTGTGTTCCTCACTTAGGAATGGCAGTTGAACCAAATACCACGTAGATTAAATGTAGATCTAGTTAAGGTTCTACTGTATATGGGCAGCCTCTATTTATAGAGGGAGGGAAACTACTATGACCGTAAGTAGAGATCACAGGAAGGGAGGAAGGCTGTCCATAGGGTAAAGGGTTACAGGGAGATAAGCATGGGTGGAGGGAAGTGGGATCGCACCAGTGTAAGGGTGCAATCAAAAGAAAACTAGTCCGAAGATAAGAAATAGAGTTTGTACCAAGATAATGGTAGGGTGTGGATGCGATCACATCCACGCTTCATCTGTAGGCCACTCTGGCGGGGGTGCGGTCTCCTCTAGCTGGATCGGTGGTGCTTGGACGTTCCACCATCCTGGGACTGCGTCTCCTAGGGTCTCCTCTCCCCAGGTCGCTCCTTCGGCCTCTCCGTTCCAGAACTGGTGCCTCATGTCAAGGTTTCCCCTGTAGGTGGCTGTAGCGATGTTGGCGTTGAGCCAAGGACAATCTCCTTTATGGGGAAAAGGGGTGGCTCTCCTGGGATAATCTGCGTGGTGCGTGACACTTGGGGGAGATGTGTACAGGTACAGGAGGGAGGAGGACTATTATGCCAACTGGGATGCCAACCCCAATGAATGGGGAGTACCCACTGCCCCAAGTAGCACACCCACAAGGGAAGAGATGGACAGAGGTTGGTATGACTGGATGGACCAAGGGGATGATGAGTCCTCATTCTAACGATCAAGTTCCTTAGATTACTTTGTGCGCACAACACCCATACCTACTCCACACAGCAGCTGGTCGTGTGCTGACCCCTTCCTTTTCTGCCCACTATCTTGATCGTTATGAATAAGGCATGCCCCTTTTGATTCTTCTTAAACCATATATGATACATGTGAATCCTCTCACAGATGTGAGAGAATTCTCATGCACTGCCCTTCCCCTTTCTCCATGGCAGTGCATGCAGTGTTTAATTAGGACACTTTCTCCTCCCCAACAATCTTCAGTTGGGGGAAGTATTTCCAATTCCGTAGATGGGAACCAATTCCCATCCTACTCCCATTTAGTGTCACACATCATGCAGAGTACCCAAGGAGGGCCACCCCATTTCCTCATGAAGGGGATTGACCTTGGCTAAATGCCAACATTTCCACTGCTGCCTACAGAGGAAACCTCGACATGAGGCATCAATTCTGGAACGGAGAAGCAGAGGGAGCAACCTGGGGAGAGGAACCATTGGGGGATGTTGTCCCGGGATGGTGGAATGTCCAGGCACCACTGATCCATCTAGAGGAGACCGCACCCGCGCCAGAGTGGCCCACCGATGTGGCATGGATGTGATTGCATCCATGCCCCCCATTGTTTCGGTATGAACTTTATTCCTTATCTATCAGACCTAGTTTCTTTTCGATCGCACCCTTACACTGGTGCAATCTTCATTCCCTCCACCTATGCTTATTGCCTTGTACTCCCCTACCCTACGGACAGCCTTCCCCTTCTTCCTGTGGTCACCCCTTATGGCCATAGTAGTTTCCTCTCCCCTATAAATAGTGCTGCCTATGTACCTGTATTCCCTAACTAGATCTATGTTTAATCTACGTGGTATTTGGTTCAACAGTTACCCCTTAAGTGAAGGACACTGATAAGACTTACCAAAACCCTCCTGGACTTCTATCAGTCTACTGTCTACTGTTGAGTGACAGCTAGAACTTGGCAATATCTTTGTGTCTTAGATCTATACCTGTAGATTGCATCACAAAAGATCTAGTTAAACCTCATTCACTCCTTGTTCTATCAAGAAGAGTCTAGTGGGCCACAATCCCCACTAGGGAAGATCCGTCACCATTTACTCCACTGCTGATCTCCTATCTGAGGGGGAAGAAATCCACAACAATGACAATTCCTACCGAAACCACCCAATCCCTGATTTGTCTCGAAGACTTCGAATTGGAGGAAGCTCTACTTCTCCTAGCTATCATCACAACCCCAGACTCCATTCAACCAGAACCTATCATCACCCTTCTGAGAGCCTACCCACACCTCTGGCCCTTAACACAGAAATTGTTACAGCCAACAGGAATCCAACTCCTGTCCCACCTAATACAGCTACGTCGCAACCAGTAGAAGAACCACTCAACCTGGACATTGATCTACCCCCACCACCCAGAAGGGAGAGAACCAAGATGTCCGAAAAGTGAGCTGGTCTACCGACCGACTTTTCTGGAGAAGGAGAAGATGCCCCATGGTGGATCATGACCATGAGCAGTTACTTTTCCATGAATGACGATATCTATACCTATGATCAAGACAGGATCAACACTGCCTTGAATAAGATGAGCAAAGGAAGAGGAAAGATGTTCTTGGAAGCCTATTACAATCAGCGAGAAGAAGGAAAGGTCCCAGAAACAGAAGGATGGAAAGCCTTCAAAGAAAGATTCCTAGCGGAATTTTCATCCAAGGAGGACCACTTGGACCATAGGAGGAAGTTAGCTGCTCTAAAACAGATGGACAAAGAATCCTTCCCTACAACAAAACGGTTGCAGGAGTACATGCAGGACATCCAGCTTCATGCCGGAAAAGCTAAAATGACAGATGATACTGCCCTAATGGAATGGTTCATCAGAGGCCTCAACCCATTGACTGTGGAAAAAGTCATAGCCATCAAAGAGCCGGAAACCCTTAAGGACTGGATCAAATCCAGCCATAGACAAATGAGACAAATCAAAAGAGTGTGAGACCTGAAAGGGAATCAATACAAAGCAGAAGCGCATGACTCTAATGCAATGGATGTCAACGTCATCAAATTATCCCCATTCAACCATGCTAAACACATAAAGGAAAATCGCTGCTTTATCTGTCACAAAGTAGGGTGCTCTACCAGGAACCATCCATGACCAGGAACGCCTTCCCACACTAAGTTCCAAAAGAAGGAACAAACTAAAGAGATCTCCACTACAGCACCATCAGCAATCACCGATTACATTAAAGTTCTAGGAGACAAAGATGTAAAAGAAGAAGATGTCATCAAAGTCCTCAAAGAAGTATATGAGGAACCCATGTACCAAGGGGAGGAGGAAGAGGAAACTGTTGCTAAAATAAGCATGGAGGAACTCAGGAATCAGGTAGAATAAGCCAAGGGTTTTTAGCTCGGAGAGCTCAATCAGTGTGTAACTCTCCTAAGACCTGGAATGTACAATCCATAGAATGAAAATCAATCACCATCCCCATTCAAATACTTCCAGGAACCACTGAACTAAAAGCCCTTGTCGACAGTGGAGCAATGAATTGCTTCATCAATGAACCAATCGCTTGGAAACTATGCCTCCCCCTGACCAAACTAAAACTACGAAGAATAGCCATGAATGCAGACGGAACATCCAACACCAGAGGAGATATAACCCACAAAGCCACTATCACCACTTCCATAGGAGGACAAAGGGAGACAAGAGACTACCTGGTAATCAAAAGTGGAAAAACCAACATGATCCTCGGAATGAGTTGGCTAGCACAACATAACTGTTATGGAATGATGGGTGTGCCCATCCACTCCTTTCCCTGACAAGCTCGACAGACCCTATCTGTCATGGATGTGGGACATGAATGACCCTCTCTGGGATGTTCCCCAGCTCTCTCGGGAAGTCTTACTGGGAGGGGACATCTACCAGTACAGGAGAGAAGAGGATTACTATGCCGACTGGACGTGTCACACACTATGTGGAGTACCCGCGTAGGGCAACCCCCTTTCCTCATGAAGGAGACCGACCATGGCTAAATGCCAATATCGCGACAGCAGCATACAGGGGGAACCTCGATATGAGGCACCAATTCTGGAACAGAGAAGCTGAGGGAGCCACTTGAGGAGAGGAGCCCCTAGGCAATGTGGTCCCAGGATGGTGGAATGTCCAAGCACCACCACTGCACTTAGAAGAGACTGCACCCACACCAGAGTGGCCCACCGATGCTGCGTGGATGTGAGCGCACCCATGACCCCTTTCCAGTATCTTGGTATGAACTCTATTTCCTTTTATTGGACCTTAGTTTCTCTTTGATCGCATCCTTACACTGGTGCAATCCCTATTTCCCCCATCCACGCTTATCTATGCACAACCCTTCACCCTACAGACAGCCCCCCCCTTCCTGTGGTCACCTATTATGGCCATAGTAGTCTTCCCCCTTCCCTATAAATAGCACTGCCAGTATACTTGTATTCCCTAACTAGATCTACATTTAATCTACGTGGTATTTGGTTCAACAGTTACCCCTGAAGCGAAGGTCACTGATAAGACTTACCCAAACCATCCCGGACTTCTATCAGTTCCCTGTCTACTGCTAAGTGACAGCTAGAACTTGGCGAAATCTTTGTGTCCTAGATCTATACCCGTAGATCACATCACAAAAGATCTAGTTGAACCTTGTTCACTCCTTGTTCTATCAAGAAGAGTCTAGTGGGCCTCAATCCCCACTAGGGAAGATCCGACAACATTTACTCCACAGCTGATCTCCCATCCAAGGGAGAAGAAACCCACAATGTCGACAACTCCTACCAAAACCTCCCCATCCCCGATTCATCTAGAAGACTTTGAATCAGAGGAAGCTCTACTTCTCCTAGCTATCATCACAACCCCCGACCCCATTCAACCAGAACCTATCATCGCCCTTCTGAGAGCCTACCCACACCTCTGGCCCTTAACACAGAAACTGTTACAGCCAACAGGAATCCAACTCCTGTCCCACCTAATACAGCTATGTCGCAACCAGTAGATGAACCGCTCGATCTGGACATTGATCTTCCACCAACCAGGAGGAAGAGAGTAAAGATGTCTGAGAAACGAGCTGGCCTACCCACTGACTTTTCTGGAGAAGGGGAGGATGCACCATGGTGGATCATGACCATGAGCAATTACTTCTCCATGAACGACGATATCTACACCTACGATCAGGATAGAATCAACACTGCCCTGAACAAGATGAGCAAAGGAAGAGGAAAGATGTTCTCGGAAGCATACTACAATCAGCAAGAAGAAGGAAAGGTCCCCAATACAGAAGGCTGGAAAGCCTTCAAAGAAAGATTTCTAGTGGCATTTTCATCCAAGGAGGACCACTTGGACCATAGGAGGAAGTTAGCTGCTCTCAAACAGAAGGACAAAGAATCCTTCCCTATGACAAAGAAGTTGCAGGAATACATGCAGGACTTCCAGCTCTATGCTGGAAAAGCTAAGATGATGGATGATACCACCCTGATGGAATGGTTCATCAGAGGCCTCAACCCATTGATCGCAGAAAAAGTCATAGCCATCAAAGAACCAGAGACCCTCAAAAATTGGATCAAATCCAGTCACAGACAAATGAGACAAATCGAAAGGGTATGAGACCTGAAAGGGAATCGATACAAAGTGGAAGCACACGATCCTAATGCCATGGATGTTGACGTCATCAAACTATCTCCATTCAACCGCGCTAAACACATAAAGGAAAATCACTGTTTCATTTGTCACAAAGTAGGGTGTTCTACCAGGAACCATCTGCAACCAGGAACATCTTCCCACACCAAATTCCAAAAGAAGGAACAGACTAAAGATATCTCCACTCCTATGGCACCATCGGCAATCACCGATTACATCAAGGCACTCGGAGATAAAGATGTAAAGGCAGCAGATGTCATCAAAGTCCTCAAAGAGGTATACGAAGAACCCATCTATCAAGGAGAAGAAGAGGAAGAAGAAACCATAGCCAAAATAAGCATGGAAGAACTTAGAAAGAGGGTGGAAAGAGCCAAGGGTTTTTAGCTCGGAGAGCTCGATCAGTGTGTAACTCTCCGAAGACCTGGAATGTACAATCTATAGAACGAAAATCAATCACCATTCCCATTCAAATACTGCCAGGAACCACTGAACTAAAAGCCCTTGTCAACAGTGGAGCAACAAATTGCTTCATCAACGAACCAATCGCCCAAAAATTATGCCTCCCCCTGATCAAGCTTAAAATACGAAGGATAGCTGTCAACGCGGACGGAACATCCAACACTGGAGGAGACATAACCCACAAAGCCACTATTACCACCTCCATAGGGGGAAGAAGAGAAACTAGGGACTACCTAGTGATCAAAAGCGGGAAAACCGACATGATCCTAGGAATGAGTTGGCTAATGAAACATAACCCTATGATCGACTGGATACACCAGGAGCTCAAAGGAGGGGACAAAAGCCCTGACCCTGAGGAGCAACGATACCTAATCAAGTACCTCACTACCAATCTAGCCGAGGAACCAAATGAAGAGGTGCTTATCCGTAACTGTACGGATCAGGAGGAAATCCACAAACTCATGATCTCCACAGATCTCACCTGAAAAGAACAGAAAGGCGAAATAATCCTCCCAGATAAATTCTGAAAATACCAACAAGTATTCTCAGAGGAAGCAACAACTGCCCTTCCACCAAAAAGGAGTTATGACCACCACATCAATCTTCTCCCCTCGTTCACACCCCGGAGAGCCAAGAACTACCCCCTTAATCCTGAGCAAACCGAAGTGTGCAGAAAATTTGTCGAAGAACACCTGAAGAATGGAAAGATTCAAACATTCAAATCACCCCAAGCATCCCCTTTCTTCTTCGTTGATAAGAAGGATGGAAAGCTCCGACCCTGCCAAGATTATTGCTATCTAAATGAACACACAGTCAAAAATGCTTATTCACTGCCCCTTATCGGGGATCTAATTGACAAACTAAGGGGATCTAAGATCTTCACCAAGATGGATGTTCAATGGGGATACAACAACATCCGCATTGTACCGGAAGATAGATGGAAAGCTGCCTTTATCACACCAATGGGGTTGTTTGAATCAACAGTAATGTTCTTTGGACTATGCAACTCCCCCGCAACCTTCCAAGCGCTGATGGATGACATCTTTGCCAACTATCTAGCCAAAGGATGGCTCATTATATACATGGACGACCTCCTCGTCCACTCCCCAAATCAAGAAACCCACAATGAAAGAACAAAAAAGGTGTTAGAAAGGATAATGGAGCATAAACTCTACCTCAAATTGGAAAAATGTTCTTTCGATACAAAAAGCACCAAATACTTGGGGATGGTAATCTTGGAAGGACAGACCAAGATGGATCCGGTAAAGCTTAAGGCCATCAGAGAATGGAACCCACCAACCAGCATCAAAGGGGTTCGCTCTTTCCTAGGATTCTGTAACTTCTACAGAAAATTCATCGACGGATTCTCCACCAAAGCCAGACCCCTCATCAAATTAACCAAAAAAGAGACAAAATGGACATGGGGTCCAAAGCAAGAAAATGCCTTCCAGAAATTACAGAGACAATTCCTAAAACAACCTATACTCTCAATCCCCGACCCAATGAGACCTTTCTTCATAATGACAGATGCCTCTCTTGTGGGAACCAGAGGGGTACTAATGCAGAAAGATCTCAATGGAGATCTCCATCCATGTGCATACAGATCCAGCACCCTATCACCGGCAGAGCAGAACTATGATATCTACGACAAGGAACTCCTGGGAGTAATACATGCCCTAGACGACTGGAGACACTACCTAACTGGAACTCACCACCCAGTAATGCTCCTAACAGACCACAAGAACTTACTGTACTTCAAAGAAGCTCGAAAGCTCTCCAGGAGACACGCACAGTGGCAATTATTCCTCCAAGAGTACGATTTAGTATTCCACCATCTCCCAGGAACCCAGATGGGGCCGGCTGATGCCCTATCCAGACTACCAAATCCAAACCTTGATAACAATAACAACCAAATCCGTCTCCTCCCAGAAGAGCTATTTACCAAACAGATCGATCTCGCACTATATAATAAGATCAAGGTTTCATCAGAAAAAGATCCGCTGGTGCTGGACGCCTTACAATGCATGTACAAAGAAAACCACATCCCTGACAAATCACACCCATCAGATTGGACATACAAAGAAGGACAACTCTATTTCCGCCATCGACTCTACATACCCCCTGAAGCAAGAAAAGACCTGGTGCATTCCGTCCACACATCCACAGCAGGGGGACATGGGGGACAACATCAGACTATCCAACTCTTGTCCTGCGACTATTGGTGGCTGGGACTCTCCACCTTTGTCAGAAAGTACATTGCTGGCTGCCCAATATGCCAGCAAAATAAAAACATTAACAACCTGGTATATCCACCCCTGATTCCGATACCAGCCACCAGCCCCCACCCTTTTCACACCATCTCCATGGATATGATCACCGACCTCCCCCTTTCCAAAGGAGCAGACTCTATATTGGTCATGGTGGACCATGGACTTAGCCAGGGGGCAATTTTCATCCCAACCACCAAATCTGTCGATGTGGCAGGAGTAGCAACCCTATTTTTCAAACACATGTTCCCCAGATTTGGTCTACATTCTAAAGTGATCTCAGACAGGGGCCCTCAATTTGCCTCTGCATTCGCCAAAGAACTAGCCAGACTACTAGATTACGATGTCGCGCTATCCACCGCGTACCACCCACAAACAAATGGAGAAACGGAACAAGTAAACCAGGAACTAGAAACTTACCTGAGAATATTCTGTCAAGGACAACAGGATCTCTGGAGCGAACTACTCCCAATGGCAGAATTTAATCACAACTCATCCGTCCATTCCACAACAAAACAAACCCCATTTCACCTGATAATGGGATACAAACCAAGAGCTTATCCACCAATAGGGAAAACCCTCAACCCCACCCTTGAGAACTGCCTACACCAACTGGGAAATGCCCGAGATGAAGCTTTAGCAGCCATCACCAATGCCCAACAATTCTCCCATACCTTCCCTAAGTTCAAACCCTGGAAGAAAGGTGATAAAGTGTGGCTATCAAATAAAAACCTAAAAACCTCCTATCCATCAAAGAAGCTTGGCCCAAAAAGGGAAGGACCCTTCCCCATCACAAAAGTGCTCTCTCTCATAACATATCAATTGGATTTACCCCCAACCTGGAAAATCCATAATGTATTCCACACATCTCTTCTTTCCCCATTTGTCCAAAATGACGAATATGGAACCGCCGGAACTCCGCCCCCCCCTGACATCATAGGAGACAAGGAAGAATATGAGATCAAGGGTATTGTGAACCATCGAGAACACCCCAGCTGCAGGTCCTATTTAGTACAGTGGAAAGGATACTCAACATTCAAAAACACTTGGGAACCTGAGAGCAACTTCACCCACGCTGACGAGACTCTACAAACATATAAAAGAAAACACAAATTATGATCGACGATAAACAACCCACAGCTCATTGCAACTTCTACAAGTTCTCTCTCAAAACCAACAAACCAACTAAATACTCCTACCACTTCTCCTATATCTCCATCTTCGTCCCAAATAGAAAAAGACATTACAATTGACAACACGTCCAAACCCATGAATACTACTGCAAGGAACGTTACTGCTCCTATCACCACTGATATTAGTCCATCATTCCCTTCTTAATCATCAATCATTCTCTCCCCTTTCTTTTGCCTTATGGATGACCTTCTCTTCCCATTTTAATCACATTAAAATTTATCATTCATATTGGGTTTGAACTCTACTCTGACGATATCAATCTCTCCTCTCATGCTGCCATTTTCTTCCACATATATGTCCCTTATCCTCACCCTAATCAAGGACATCTTCAATCTCCAGATCCTTTCCCCCTCCTATAGAAGGATCACCTACGCCACAATTTTAGATGATCCCCAAGGACTGGCCTTATTAGAAGCCAATCTGGAATTGCGAAAACTATCCTCCATCATCCTGCTCATAGAAACCTACCACAGCTATGTCTCTACAAGACTCCTGGTCGAAGAAAACATCGTTGAAAACCTTAGTGAGGCGATCGCAGAAAATCTCTGCATGGCTGGGGCCCAGACCCTCGATGCCCTCCACTTCTGCAGGCTGGGATACTTCATCAAAAGGCTCCCTGCCTCCACTTTCTTCAGCAAGATCTACCCCATCTACCTCCAGTTACCCCGAGGTATGGAACAGCAAGGATTTATCGACATCGAACTTGCGAGACAGTTCACCTTCCTTAATGGCAGCAGTTTCCCATTTGAGACTGAGCAGGCTAGACGGCACCAAGGAGAATCAGCAGATAGCGAAGAATGAGAGAATATTCTTCCCCTCCCGATTCATATCGGCAAACCTCTTATGGAAGTTAAAGGGGCTGAAAATGTGGAAAGATCTGAAGGGGAAATCGACGAAACACCTCCCCAACAACTTGCCCCACCTTCCACCCTGACCTCCCACACCGTACCCCGAATCCCTCAGCAGCCTTAGTGACCTACATAAGTGACCCCTCTCCACCCGCATCTCTTTCTGTCGAAATGAGTCCCCAGCTTCCCCAACTTCCACTCAAACCTATCAGTGCTATCAATGTGGAAGCCCCCACCACCTCTGCCCCTCTTGCCCCCACTACACCTGTCCTTACTGCTGACAGGACACCCCAGGGCACCCCCAACATCTCTACCCCAAGTGTGCAGAGAATCGATCTAACTAGGTGGATGATGGATTGGGATGAGATTGATGAGGTCCATTGACCTTATCGATGGGGTAATGTCATGCACTATGTGGAGTACCCGCATAGGGCAACCCCCTTTCCTCATGAAGAAGACCGACCATGGCTAAACGCCAACATCGCAACAGCAGCATATGGGGGGAACCTCGATATGAGGCACCAATTCTGGAATGGAGAAGCTGAGGGAGCCACCTGGGGAGAGGAGCCCCTAGGCAATGTGGTTCCAGGATGGTGGAATGTCCAAGCACCACCACTGCACTTAGAAGAGACCGCACCCACGCCAGAGTGGCCCACCGATGCTGTGTGGATGTGAGCGCACCCATGACCCCTTTCCAGTATCTTGGTACAAACTCTATTTCCTTTTATTGGACCTTAGTTTCTCTTTGATCACACCCTTACACTGGTGCGATCCCTATTTCCCCCATCCACACTTATCTATGCACAACCCTTCGCTCTATGGACAGCCCCCCCCTTCCTGTGGTTGCCTATTATGGCCATAGTAGTCTTCCCCCTTCCCTATAAATAGCACTGCCAGTATACTTGTATTCCCTAACTAGATCTATGTTTAATCTACATGGTATTTGGTTCAACAGTTGCCCCTGAAGCAAAGTTCACCAATAAGACTTACCCAAACCATCCCGGACTTCTATCAGTCCCCTGTCTACTGCTAAGTGACAGCTAGAACTTGGCAAAATATTTGTGTCCTGGATCTATACTCATAGATCACATCACAGGATGGCCTCCCCCGATGAATGGGGTGTCACTCCACCACCACTGAGTAACATGCCCATGAGGGACAATGACAATAGGAGTTGGTATGATTGGACCAACTCTGTGGACAATGATGCCCTGTTCTAGTATAGCAGGAGCCTCTAGACTCATTTCATAAGCATGACACCCATACCTTCTCCACATAGCAGCCGGTCGTGCTTTGACCCCTTCTCAGTTAGCCTGCCACTCCTCTATAGTTAGAACAGACACTTTACCCCCTTATAGTTATACTCCTATATGTGTGAATCTTCTCACCGTCGTGAGAAGGTTCTCATGCACTGCCTTTCCATTTTCATCTATGGCAGTGCATGTCGATAAGGTTATGGACACTTTCCCCTTCTCCAAACATTTATGTTGGGGCCATATTTCCAATATGCATAGATCGGAACACTTTCCCATCTATTCCCCATTTAGTATAAAAGCACCTACATATATATTATTAGTTAGCCTCAGCTAAATTCTATGTGACCTTATGTGGATAACAGCACACCTTGA
>JBBPJU010000898.1:0-16072 GCA_038088875.1 Austroboletus festivus
TGGTTAAGGACAGTACAACTCTACCTTGCTGTCAATGTCGACCTTTATAATACAGACACCAAGAAAATTGCCTACACGCTATCTTACATGAAAAAAGGAATGGCCCTCACCTGGGCCGCTACATTCAGAGAGACTAAGTTAACTGGAGGAAACTTCACTCTTGGATCATGGACAGACTTCAAGACCACCTTCAAAGATACATTCAATAACAAAGATGCAAAAGGAGAAGCGCTAGCCTGGCTGGCCAAAACCAGAATTTACGAAAATCGCTCTGGAGGGTATAACCCAACTCTTCAAAACTATATCGCTAACTTCAAAAACAAAGTTGCCATTGCAGGAGTAAGCAATGACGACGTCTTGATTAACTACTTCGCATCAGGGATCCCTGTCTCTCTCATGAGATGTGTCCATACTATGGAAACTATACCAACTACTATCGATAGTTGGTATACAAAAACCGCCCACTTTGCCACCATTGAAGAAAGAGCCCTCGAAATCGCTTCCAGACATAAGAAAGGCAATACCACCTTTACTCCTATGTTTACCCCTCGAACTACCAAAGATCCTAATGCCATGGACGTCGACATTATCACCCTGCTGAAGAAACTGACTGATGAAGAACGAGAAAGATGTAGGAAGGAAGGACGATGCTTCAAATGTCGACAGAAGGGGCATATGACAAAGGACTGTAGGGTTAAGTTTGAAAGGAAACCACCCGCAGTACCACCCAAGGATATCAAGGTCGTCGAATCAGGAGTGGAGAAGATGGAAGAACAAGTTGTAGGAAAGGTAGCGATGGATTTTTAAACAGGAGGACGAAAGCCATGCATGTACCTCCTTTATCTCAACCATGTATCAGTATTAAAGCAATGTGAATCCCTATCCAACTACTCCTCACATCAGACATGGTTAAAGTCATTGCCACCTCCGCCTTAGTTGATTCAGGGGCCCAAATCTCCTGCATAGATTGGAACTTCGTCAGAAAACATCACCTTCCTTGTCACCGACTCTTCTCTCCTATCACTGTACAAAATGCCAATGCCTCCCTAAATAAAGGAGGATCAATCAATTTTACCACGACTCTTTTTGTTAACATTAATGGACTCCTTCGGTGAACCACCTTCCACATCATGAACTGTGGGAAAGAGAATGTCATACTTGGACTTCCATGGCTGACAGAAACCAACCCCATGATCAACTGGAAAAGAAAAACTCTCCAGATAGCCCAAGAAACCGATCAATCAGCTGAGTTCGTGGCCCTTTACGAACAAGTTAAACAAGAGAAAGAAGGGCTCTATGCGAAACGAAGATATCAAGAACCACCTCCAAGACATGTCTCCGTAGATGCTCTAGCCGATGAACACCTTTTTGCTTACCTAGACCGAACCGAGGATGATGTCCTCTGTGCACAAATAGCTCTAGGAAGGGATATGTCACATCTAAAACCCCTTTAATCTCTATCTAGGACTATTCTAGCCAATCAACGATTCATTCCCAACCCTTCTCTAACCTATGCAGCTCTAACTACCTCTACCCAATTAGCCATCGACAACAAAAAGAAAGAGGTAACCCTGCCAGAAGCATACTATGCCTACAAGGACATTTTTGCCGATGAAGACACTCCTCTCCCTCCTAGCAGAGATTGCGATCATGATATAAATCTCACCGAAAACTTCATCCCCAAAATAGGAAAGCTCTACCCTCTTACCACTGAAGAACGAAAAGCCCAGGATGAATTCCTGGATGAAAATTTAAAAACTGGAAAGATCCGTTCTTCCTCCTCTCCACAAGCAGCTCCATTCTTCTTCGTTAAGAAAAAGGATGGGAAATTACGACCCGTCCAAGATTATAGATATCTCAATGACCATACCATCAGAGATGCCTATCCTCTACCTCTAATCTCAGATTTACTGGATAAGTTGAAGGATGCCAAGATCTTTACTAAATTTGATGTTAGATGGGGTTACAACAACATTCAGATAAAAGAAGGTTATCAATGGAAGGCAGCTTTCATTACTCATTGAGGACTCTTCGAACCCGTCGTAATGCCCTTCGGACCAAAAAACGCCCCTGCCACTTTCCAACGATTTATGAACAAAGAATTCAGAGACCTCATTGCTGCTGGGAAGATCATCATTTACATGGATGACATCCTCATCTTCTCCCAAAACCAACAAGATCACGACAAAACAACACGCCAAGTTCTTCAACAGATGAGAGAACTAAACCTTTGTCTATGATTACAGAAGTGTCTCTTCAATGTCTCAGAAGTTGACTATCTAGGAATGATCGTTAAACCAGGCTCTCTTGCTATGAACCCTGTCAAACTCGATGGAATTGCTTCATGGCTGGTACCTACTAAGGTTAAAGACGTCTGATCTTTTCTAGGCTTCGCAAACTTTTGTAGACGCTTTGTCCCTCATTATTCTGAAATAGCTCACCCCCTCCTCGACCTCACGAAGAAGGACCAGCAATGGGCTTGGTCCCCTGCATGTAACGATGTGTTTACAGGACTTAAAGAACTTTTCCTATCACAGCCAATCCTTCAATTCCCGAATTCCTCTGCTCCTTTCGCCATTGCTACAGATGTCTTCAAATATGCTACTGGAGGTATCCTCCTCCAAACAGATTTCAATGGAGATTGGCACCCATGCTCTTACCTATCTCAAACATTCTCCCTCACAGAACGAAATTATAATATTTATGATCTAGAGCTTCTTGTGGTAATCCGTGCCCTCAAAGCATGGTGACATTATCTCCTTGGTTCCCCTTTCCCTGTTCAAGTATTTACTGACCACAAAAATTTATTATACTTTAAGCAACCACAGAACCTTAATCGTCGACAAGCCTGTTGGCTTCTAGACCTTGCCGATTATGACCTCAAAATGATCCATGTCCCTGGTTCTCTCCTCTCCAGTCCTGATGCACTTTCCCGTCGTCCTGACCGCTGCCCTGACGACTCTTCTGATAACTCTTCTGTTACTCTTCTTCCCCCTTCCCTTTTTATCAGCCTCATCGATACAGCTTTACAATCCAGTATCACGTCCTTATCCACCGCTGATCCTTTAGTTCAGTGAACTATTTCTAACCTTTCTGACTCTCCTCCTACCCTTTGTAACCACCTCTCAGATTGGAGATATGAAGATAACATCCTCACCTATCAGAACCATGTCTACATACCTCCTTCACTCTGTCATGACATTGTTTCGCGCTGTCATGACCACCCCTCCTCTGGCCACTCTGGTTTCCTTAAAACCTGTCAATTGGTCTCTGCTGACTTCTGGTGGCCAGGCCTAGCCTCTTTTATTCGCCAGTATGTTGCCGGTTGTGCAATTTGTCAGGCCAACAAATCAAATACCCATCCTACTATTCCCCCACTTTCCCCTATTAAATCCTCATGCACCCGCCCCTTTCAACAAATCTCTTGCGATCTCATCACTTCCCCTTTCTGCAGGCTTCAATTCCCTTTTGGTCGTGGTCGACCATGGGCTTACAAAGGGGGTAATTCTCTGCCCAACAAAGAAAACCGTCACAGTGGAAGGGATAGCAACCCTTTTCTTTCACAAAGTCTACAAAAGGTTCGGGTTATACGATAAAATTATCTCTGATAGAGGACCACAATTTGCATCCTCTTTTGCCAAAGAATTAGGAAAACTACTGAAGTACAACCTTGCATTGTCAACTGCTTATCACCCCCAGACAGATGGAGAAACTGAGAGAGTTAATCAAGAAATTGAAACTTATCTACGAATTGTTTGCGGTAATCACCCATATGATTGGACAGATCATATTTCCACCACAGAATTTACTCACAACCGCTGTCCTCATTCTGTCACAGGAAAATCGCCATTCTACTTAATAATGGATTATGAACCCCTGGCTCTCCCAACCGTGCTACCAAACAGCAAAGTCCCTGCCATAGGAGAATGAGTCAAAAGACTCCTAGTGGCTTGAGAAGAAGCCCTAGCGGCCCATGAACTAGCCAGACAACTGATGGCTGCATGTTCAAAGAGGACTTTTACACCATTTGCTAAAGGAGATAAAGTTTGGTTAGAAGCACGGAATTTGAAAAGGAATATAGATAATCCAAAGTTTGCGCCCAAGAGAGAAGGACCCTTTACCATTGTTCAGGTGTTATCTCCTATCTCTTATCGCTTATGTCTCCCCAGTACCTGGAAGATCCACCCCGTCTTCCATGCCTCTCTTCTCACCCCTTATCACGAGAACAACATCTATGGAAAGAACTTCCCTAGACCACCCCCGGAGTTAATAGAAGGCAAAGAAGAATATGAAATCGAGAAGATAATATGTCATCGCGGAACTCTGTCAAACTGCTTCTATTTGATCTGATGGAAAGGATACTCCGCCGAAGAAGATTTATGGATTCCAGAGTGGGATATGAAAAATGCAAAGTCTGCCCTAAAAGAATATAAAAACCGTCATCCTTCTCTTTCGTCTCCTTAGCCTCTACCTCCATTGACGCTACCACCCTTCAGATTTCTCTAGTCTTGAAATGTCTTCCATTACTTCTGTATCTTCTTTCATTGACACCCCCACTTCGACTCCTACCCATCCTGTCACCCCCCTAGTTACCCTCGATGCCATCACTGCTACCGCTGCAGACATCTTCACCACCACCACAATTCCTCCAGGCGTACCTTATCCCCCTATGCATGCTGACCCTATGACTGAAACCCTCCTCACTCCCGCTCTCAGAGAATGAGTTTATACTGAAATTCTTCGCCACCCCAGACATGCTCTTGCCATCAACAATATCCTTTATCCCCACTCGGCACTCCATAACCTATTTATGGCCCACTTAGGATGTGGAACTCTTGAAACGATGAGTCATGTCATGACTTCCAATGCTCATATGGGACTGTTCACTTCTAAACTGCGACAAATAGGAATGGATATTCAACGCCTCCTCAAAGATGCTATGCATCAGCTAGACATGACCCACCTATTGAAATGAATTGAAGAAGTAGCCAGGGAAAAAGGGGGACGACATGCGAATTACCGCACCGCCACCACCCCTTCAGCCTCATTGTCACCTCTCACTCTGGAGGAACAAATCCTCTTAGATTGAGTAGAAGCCTGGTGGTCTGGTGGCGATAACACTCTCCCTCTGTCACCTCAACACCCTCGCTACCATGAAGCCTGTTTTTCTTGCCATTGTTTAGGTCATGTCAGGGTAGACTGCATTTTCCACCAATGTGCTCATTGCCTTAAATGGCGACCAGGTCATACCCAGCATTCTTGTCCACTCCACCATCGCACTCCCTCTCAGTCCTCCTCCTCATCGTCTGTCTCCTCTGCATCACATCAAGCTACTACCTGTTTCACACTACCTGTTCCACCTCCACCTGGAATTCTGTTCCCTTGCCGAAGTATGGGGTGTGGCCGTCCCAGAAGACCTCTTCCTCGTTCTCCAAGCCCTCAGTCAGAAGGCTCCCTTATCGACATGTATGATCCTGTTGCCGAGTCCAACATGACAGGAGATGTCTGTGACATTTAGGTTGAGACTAAACTGGCTGCTGTGCGCTGGCTCAACTAGATGTCTCTCACAGTAGCTTCGAGTATACAAAGGGGGTAATATTACGATTTCTTTCTTCATGTATAACCACTGTATTGACTTTAGCCTTTCGTTTCCTCTTGGATAATCCCACTTGGGATAAGTCCAATTCATCTTCAGGCTGAGTCATATCTCCTTATTCATGCTTATTCATTTGTATCTAGTAATCGGCCTGATTACTCAGTGATTAGCTGTCATCATGAGTTATCTTCTTATTCTTCTGACTCATTGATTGTTCTTTGACATTCTATTGCATTCTATATGACTCATATATGGACAGCCTTCTTTCCATTCAAGGCAGTATTCCCACACTGCCTCTCATTCCAGATCACTATATAAGTATGTTTCTCCGCTGCCATGTACCTTAGTCTAGTTCTCCCTTACAATCACATCTCTTGTGTTTGTCCCCTGTCAGACTCCTGAGTGTTCTCTTCCACTTGGCCTCCCTGACCCTAGTCCTCGTCCTACTCTGAGTGGATGCTGCCCATCTTGAACACTTCAAGTATTCACTAGACGATACTCAATACCGAACCCTTGACCCTAAAGGGCTACACTTGGACCTACCCGGTTCAAGCATAACACCTTCAAATACTTCAGCATTTGCCCATTCTCAAAAGCCTTTCCCTTTATCACACTGGGCTAGATGCTTTAGCATGGAGGAAGCTTCTAAATGCCCTACGTCTTCCGAGTCTGAAGCAACTTGAAGTTGATTCCAAATGCCCCATCTGTGTGCTCCTCCAATTTCTACAGTCCCATCCATGCGTGGAATTCATTGACATTGTCTCTGACAATGAGAGGGAGGGTCAATATCTTGGCCAGTATTGTACAGTCAATCTTCCTGCTCTGTATCATATTGGTGGCCCCCCCGCTTATGTTGGGGCCCTAGGAAAGTCCCTTCATGCAGTAGGGACGGTGAAGTCTGTTTCCCTTTCCCTCATCAACATTCCTTCCAATCACCATCAGATTTCGATGGTTCTTAGTTGTACCCAGGTGTTCTACAATGCATCAACACTCCACATCTCACTGCCTAGCCAGCCCCATAAACTTCCATTCCCTGAAAGTACCCTAACCATTCCCAGCAAAGAGCAGCGCATCTCCTGTGGTGTTCAGAAGTTGACTATTACTCATGTGAACAGAGTATCTACCAGCAGTAATGACGAACTTCTGGTAAGTCGAAGCCCTTTGTAGCCCCCACATTTTACTAAAGATCTGTAGACACCTTGTGCTGCCTGGCTGAAAGCTTTCCCGGATGTCAAAACTGTTGGATTGACAAGACCAGATCAAACGCAAGTTGCTCAGGAACTTGAACAGCTATACAAGTTAAATGCTCGCGGCTCGAATGTAGTTATTACTTGGATATGAAGTTGGCAATGATTTATATATGAACAATCTTAGCATATATTACAAAGTTACAAAGATTAAGGAAATCGTGGACTCCCATTCCTCAACTGTTCATGTGTATCGCCTAAATCCTTAGTGTAGGTTAGCGTTTCCTCTTTAAATCCTATCAACTTACCCAGTCCAAAGGCTTGATTACTAGTGTTGTATCATCCCACGGTAGGCTTATTGCATGGCAAATTCCCCCTCTTGCTAGAGGGACAATTTCTTGCAGTTTTGCGCACTCATTCTTTCATAGCCTTGCTCCAAAATCCCCATAGTTGTGGAAAGGATCCCTGGTTTCATCTGCTATTGGTAAGTATCTGTGAACGACGAGGATAGATTGCTGATCGCCTCCCATCAAGGTCACAGAATAAATCTCATCTATGACTGCCAGAACTAAACTTTGTCCATCCTTGAAGAAGATGCGGGAGTCGGCATGAGAAGTCGCATGTGTAGTGTACTGCATGCCCTCCAAATGGCTGCGTTTATATGCCTTGATACTGATGTTGGGGTTAGAATTGAACCTAGCCATTATGGTCTTGAAAATGTCCAAAGATAGCGAGATTTTCACAGCGTTGCATTTCTCCAAACTAGGTAAGTTGGCTCCATCGCTAAAAAACTTGATGTCGCTCTCAGATGACATGCTGATACTCATACCCCTGCATTGATTTAGGATTGCTGCTGCATGTTTGACTGTCGGTGCGGCATCTGGGGCTTGGAAGAGGGCTTTTGCTTTTGCGGCAGCACAAAATGCCATTAGCATAGTATGTTCTAGCTCTCCTGTTGTTTATATGAATAGTTGATCACAACTTATGTACTAGGCTACTTACTGCCGACCCGGTGACTAGTGTTGGTCTTCTGAAGTACTCCAATTATTCATTCGAACGGAAACATCCACCATCTGTGCATTGGGCCATACCTTCGGAGGAATTCGTTGATGTGAAGTGCAGCATGGTGATTTGGTCACCATTTGAGTTCCAGGAAAATCTCATTGACGGAGGAAAGGTATGCTGTGATATGGGTCTTGTACCAATGGGCATGATAATCAGATACAACATGGGAGGTTCCCCATCGGATCGCCATGGCCAAAAGCATAGTACTGTGCGCCAATTTTTTCCTCTGCTCATCTTGCTGATTTCCTTTCCCACTTCCCCACAATTTGAGCAAGATGACCGGTAAATCAAATTCGATACCAGAGTGCCATTTCTCAGCCTTCAGCTTGCCATGCTCTGCCTCACCTAGGTTCGTAGGTGGCCCTCAATGCCATGTTGGCCTTATTATGGCACATAGGCATTCTTGAATTTTAGCGATTTCTGCATTGGTTAATGGTTTGAATGATCTAGCTGTCTCTTGTTTGCGTTCCGGCTGATTGGTTATGTAGCCTTCAATGAATCCATCACCCAGTATGACATCGCTATCCTTGAGGTGGAGAATCTGCATCTCATCAACCTCCATGGGGATGCATTCAGATTATTGCGGACAATTTGCCTATTCATCCTGAGGGTCAGAACGAGTATGCTGGTTAGCAAAGCTGTAAATTACCAGCAATGCTTCGATCAACATTTTTTTCGTAGGTCTCTTCTTTGAGGGGTCAAGCATTTTGAGCACCCCATGTTCCTCCACCAATTTTAGCAACACATTCAAATGCAAGTGATGCAAGGTGCTCAAGCTTGACGATTTCTTTTGAAGGATATGCCTTCCTTTCTCAACTTCCTTGGGGCCGGGAGGATCCTCCGATGGGTTTGTAATTTTCCTCACTTCTTGGTTTGCTAGCTTATCGATAACAATAAGATTCCTGAAGTGGAACTGCGTTAGACCAAGAAATAAGTTGTGCATTCCATCAACAACCAAGAAATGGGTGGGATCCCAGTATGGCAAGCGAAGGAGTTCTGACCATCGTACCCCAGTCTTCTTGAACAAGTTGCTCCTCTCAGTCTTGCTCTTTGCGTCTCTCCAACGAGTGGCGGCCTCTAAGTGCTCCTCGTAAGTACGACGCCTCCAACTTTTCCAATCAAAATTGCTGATTTCCGACTTTTGCAACCAACATAGATAACACATATTCTCTGCTGTGGGGGCTGCAAAACCGCCTATCTTCCGTGCAGCCGGTAGGTCACTGACAGCTAGTGCAATCACTGATCGTATGAGGCGACCTGCCAGGTGAGATGTGGTTCTGGTAAGCCATGTGCCATATTTCCATGCCGGCAGGAAGAAATCGACGAGTGGTCAGAGGAAATGATTGATTTCTTCGAGAGAGGGTTCTCTGGGGCCTGGGATTACCCCGACCACATAAAGGTTTTCTGCCTTGTAGCGGAGACTCAGCGGAAGGTTTAGGAGAGCCATGGCAATCGATCCCACTGATTTTCTCTTCCCAGAAACTTTGTTTCCTTGCGGATTGAACCAATCGACAGAAAGACTCCATGACAGTCTTAGGTCACTCCTCTTCAACCCATCCATGAACAGCTTTCCATCTGGGCCTCCAATCTCGGTGAGTACGGTTCCATCCTTGATGTCCCATAGCTGATGCTCGTCATTTAGATGGGTTCCACGTTCTATGGCTGCCTCCATGCCAGGGCGGCTGAGCAACCCCGCCAGGAAATCTGTGTAATCTTGAACAACGAACGGCTTGACCGGGACCTTGACTTTCCTCCCATTCACCTGGCATGATTTGATCAGGAGCTGCCCGCAAGGCTTGCTACCTCGGTATCTCTTGAACGAACAGCGCTCCGGATATGTTGTTTGTTTTCCCTGCTCAATTGGGGCATATGTACAGGAGCACCGGACGCACGTAGCATGAGTGTGTGTCAATGGTTCGAGGTCGAATTTCTTTCGGACGGTGCATATATCCTTTGGGAGCTGTTCATTGTCTGAAGATCCTCCAGATTGGTGAACGCTCGTCAGCAGATCCAAGAGTCGAAGTACTGCATTGCACCATGGCTCTGTGAGGTGACAAAAGACGCTCAGAATCACGGCGATGAGCATAGGCAAGAGCACGGTAGGGTTAGCCTTGCGAAAACCTTCATAAGGCCATTTTCCTGTGATCATATCATGAGCTGGAGTTTCATATATGACATGCTCACATACCAGTGTCGACAACCTTTGATGCATTTTCTCTTTGCGACATTTCCTCTGGACTTCTAGCTACTAGAGTCTTCTTTATGTTACTCACTGCCACATGCACCTGCTGTATTTTGTCCGCTATTTCAGTGCGCAGCATTTCACTGGCTTCATCCCCTCCCATGTCGAAGTGAGTAATAATTTGCTTTTTCTCCATCAGCCAATGTTCATCCTTCTCCAACGCCCGCCTGGTTCTCTCTTGTGCTCCCGGCATATCTAGATTATCCACCCCTTTGAAAGTTTCCTTTGCTCGTGCGTGCAGCTCATGGTCGATGAGCGCAAGTGTCAGAAAAGCTTGTTCATTACAGTTGAGTGGGACCTTGGATATTGCAATAGGCTCTTGATCCATTCCCGAACCCCCGCCTTGTGAAGTCCTCTGTTGGGTTTCTTCAACGGGTAACTATGCAATTTATTATCCATGCTTTAGTAGAAATTCGCGTTACTCACCTTTGACACACATTCTCCTTCCTGTAGCATCATCCTGAAGATTTCATGCTCAATTTCTTCCATAGGAGATGACTATAGGATCATTATGTCCTGCCCAAAGGCACCACACATAAACCTCATCTCTGGTGTAAGTGTGTCATTTATCTGCAGAACACTTGGTGTCATATTACTGATCTTTTTTGGTGATTATTTTGCAGTATGGAAACAGATATGATCAGTTATGCACCTCAGCCTGCTCAGCAAAATGCAAACGATCATTTCACTCATGATTTCATTTCTTGCTTTTGGAGACTGCCTTGCCCTTGTCACCACAGACAGCACAGAAGCACAAAACCATGGTGGCAGGGAAAGAGATGGGGAAGGAGGCAAGAGGGCCAGATTGATCATGCACACTTTGTATCATTTTAATGTTATTATGTGGCTACTAACTGGCCTTGTAGTTTATAATACTTGCCCTCTGAGTGGCCCTCTGAGTGGCCTCTAAGTGGCCACTCCATACCCCACTTATACTTATTTGTAATAAATGCTCAAAATGTTGTAACTAAGTGGATTCACCTGATTTGCTACAAAGTCAAAATTTGTAAATAAACATGTGTTATTATTGTTGCGGAATGCGAGACGTGAAGTCTGAGGCACTTGACGATTAGCTGGTTGAAGGCTCTGATCTGTGGTCCATACCTTAAGCACACGGCGAGGACGGACAATCAGGTGGTGGCGGCTTTGTGGAATAAGATTAGATGGTAGTTCAGGGTCTGCCTGAATAGAACTCTCTTGAGCAAAGGGAGATTGTCCACTTTGCAAGGTGCAGCATAAAACCTTCATGTAAAGTCGCATAGAATTTAGCTAGGGAGCTAACTATGGTACAGGGGCGCCTATATACGTAACTGATGGAGATGGGAATACATTCCTAAGTGGGACAGGTATCCGACTGGGGAATGGGTCCACTCCCATTTGGGAATGGAGAATGGAAAGTGTCCTAATAAAGTAGCGGAACCTTCTCCTTGACTGGGGAAGGTCCGAACCTAATCTCTAGAGCGGATACATTAGTTCGGCAGAAAGGGAGAAGGGGTAACACGGCCTCCAGATGCTGTGTGGAGTAGGTATGGGCGAGGTGGTGACTTGCCATAACTGAGAGTGAACGTGTGTATCCTAGTCGAGAAATGTGAACTCTAAGTAAGGAAAGGAAGAAAAGAGAAAAAGAAGCAGGAAGAGAGCTTCCTCATAGGAAAGGGTAAGGGCGCTCGGCCCGTGAGAGGAAGTCCGTGAGCTCCTCGGCATCCCACATGAACCACTCGGGGTTCCCTGGCAGAACGTTCTCCTGGTTCTCTGGTAAAGGAGGAGATGCGTTCCATATCTCCAGTGACTCCCCCCATACTAGCCCACTCAAGAAGTCGTCCTCTAAGTCCATTGGTTGCCCCGTAGAGAAAGAAAAAGATGGCGTGTCCAACTCATCGGGGTATGGAGTTGGGGGCCTCACCCATTGTTCCATAACAATTATCTTGTTCAACTTCAAGCAACAGATCCAAGAGAGAATTTGGTGTATGCTTTGTTGGTCAATTATATGCACTAATATGTAATTGATTTGTGATGCCATCAAATCTTACTCTATTTTAAGAATATGTTTTGTCTCCATCTCCATAACACAGTCATCATTGTAATCTGCCTATGCACATTTATATTATTCTACAATTGTTAACAAGACCATATTCAACAACTAAATCCAACTACAGATGCATAATATGATTCATATTTGTGATACATATTTAGGTTGGTGTCTAGGCACAATCTGTTTGGACTTATGTACCAGGTATGTTAAGTGGTCTTTTCTGTGCTTGTTTGAGGTGTGATGGTGCCTGACATACTGGATAGGGGAAATGGAAGATAAAGCAATGAGGCCTCTATCAGGAGAGCTGAAGTATTGATACATCACCAGAGAGGTCATTGATAGAAAATCTGAAGGAGATCAATGACCCAAACATATCCCCAATACTGAGGTGGAAATTAGAACTCAACTTTTGGGTATCAAAAAGGAAAATAAGGGGTCCATCGCTCAACTTTCCACCCACTATGCCATTCACTCATCTGCTTGGGGCCAGGCTGGCTCCTCCACTAGTAGTGGATCTAATTCATCGACATTGTATCCATTCCCCATCCATAACCAGCAAGTAGTACAGAAGCAGTCCTTTGGATGACTGAGGTAATCCCAATCAGGGATTGTAACAGGCAGAGGCCATTGGCTTTGAGCTTCTTATTCATAACTCTCAGCATTTTCCCTACAACCACTGGCCAACAAATTCTTGTCTTTGGAGACAACACTGGGGTGGTCAAAGGATGGTACATCAGAAGACACTGGAACCCAGCAGTCAACACCATTTTCTGCCACATCCACAGCTTTCTTGAAGATTCCCATCACCTCACTGATATTGTGGCCAACTATATCCCCAGTGATAATAATCCAGCAGACAACCCTTCTCAAGGCAGAATTGACCTCCCACACCTTGAGCTCCCCACCATACCTCTTCCTGACAACCTTGATGAGTATCTCATTAATGCCACCCTTCCTCTTATGGCTTGAGAGCTCTGTGCCTTGCAAGATGGAAAATACCCTGTTACTACAGCCCATTTCATTGACAACATCCATGCTTGACAAGAGGCCTTGAGCTGGCATGAGCAGAAGTCCAAAAAGATGACATTCTCATCTTCCAAACACTCTACCACCAATAATGGAATGCTGGCAATGCCACATTTCAATGCAACCATTCCAGATTCTTTGAACATGGAGCCAACAAATTCTTGCCCTTGGCCATATCCACCTGACCTACAACTATACTGGTCACCCCTCTGATCCCACTGTCTTGTCAAGGATTGGTTGTGAATGTGGTTACCTGCTATGTCCTCTAGTCGAACAGTAGCTGCATTGACAGAAGGCCTGCCAGAAGCAGCTGTAAATCACATTTTAAACATCCTAGGAGCATTGTGGACAGATAGTACCAAAGAGCTATATGGCAATGGTCTACTTGTTTACCATGTCTCTTGCGACCTACACAACATACCAGACACTCAATGCTGCCCCATCTCATGCCCTCTCCTCATGTTCTTTATCTCAGGTTGTGCTGGTGCCTACTTGGGTTCTACCATTGCCAATTTTTCCTCAGGCCTAAGGCCATGGCACCTTTTACACAGACATCACTGAGATATTGCACCAGAAGAGCTACACAACCTGCTGCAAGGTGCCAACAGGCTTGCTCCATGGATCAGCAAGAAAGCAAAGAGACCACCTATGATGTGATCTACAGGTATAGATTGAAGACACAAAGGATCCCTAGCATTCTAGCTGTCACTCAACAGTAGACAGGAGACTGATAGAAGTCTGGTGATGTTCAGGGAAGTCTTGACTGCAGCCCTCACTCAGAGATGGCAGGAGAACCAAATTAAACATAGATCTAGTTAAGGAATTCTACAGTACAAGGCAGTCATATTTATAGGGATAAGGGAAACTACTATGACCATAAGAAGTGATCACAGGTAAAGAGGGAACTGTCCTTGGGGCAAAGGGTTTAAAGAGATAAGCATAGGTAGAGGAAGGGATAAATCACATCAGAAAAGGGATGCAATTGAAAGAGAAACATAGTCCAAAAGATAACAGATAAAGTTCATACAATTTAATATAGGGGGTATGGATGTGTCACATCCATGCTGGATCCATGGGCCATTCCAGTGCTGATGCAGTCTCCTCCAAGTGGAGTGGTGGTGCTTGAATGTTCCACCATCTGGGAATGAAGTTCCCAAGTGGTTCCTTACCCCAAGTAGCTCCCTTGGGCTCTCCTCCCAGAATTGATGTCTTCCCTCTGGATTCTGTCTGTAAGTGGCAGTGGAGATATTGGCATTTAGCCATGGTTGGTCTCCATCAGAAGGAAAAGGGATGGCCCTCCACGGATAATCCACATGATGCATGACATTACCCTGTCAATAAGGTTGATGAACCTCATCAATTTCATCCCAGTCCATCATCCATCTATTCAGATCTATTCTCTGCACAATTGGGGCAGAGATGTTGGGGGTGGCCTGGGGTGTCCTCCCTGCAGTAGGAGCAGGTGTAGTGGGGGCAGGACAGTCGGAGATGGTGGGGACTTCCACACTGATAGCATTGGTAGGTTTGCTGAGTGGGTGAGACTGGGGTGTCATTTCAGTGAATGGAGATTTGGGTGGAGACAGGTCACTTAGGTTGCTGAGGATGTCTGGGTATGGAGTGGGGGGACAGAGTGGTTAGGGGGATAAGCTGTCAGGGCAGTGCCTCATTGACTTCCCCTTCAGATCTTTCCACAACTTCAGGTACTTTAACTTCTGTAAGAGGTTGGGTGATATGAATCAGGATGGGAAGAAGATTCTCTCATTCCTCACTATCTCCTGATTCTCTGGTAAGCCATCTAATCACCTCAGTCTCAAATGGGAAACTGCTGCCATCAAGAAAGGCAAACTGTCTTGCAAGTTCAATGTTGATAAATCCTTGCTGTCCCATAGTTCTGGGGAGCTGGAGGTAGATGGGATAAAGTTTTCCAAAGAAGGTGGAGGTGGGGAGCTGTTTGATAAAGTATCCCATTCCACAGAAGTGAAGCATGTCAAGAGTCTGAGTGCCCACCATGTGGAGATTTTCTGTGACCACCTCAGTAAGATTCTCCATGCCATTCTCTTCAATGAGGAGTCTTGTGGAGATATAGCTGTGGTAAGTGTCTATGAGGAAGACAATTGAGGATAGTTTTTGCAGTTCAAGATTGGCTTCCAATAAGGCTAATCCTTGGGGGTCATCAAGAATAGCAGCATAGGTGATCCTCCTATAGGAGGGAGAGAGGATCTGCAGATTGAAGATGTTTTTGACCAGGGCAAGAATAAGGGATATAAATAAAGAAGAAAATGGAGGTGTGAGAGGAGAGATTGAGATTGTCAGCATAAAGGTCAAATGAAATTTGAATGATGAATTTTAAAGTTATGAGAAGTGGTAAAGGGGGGTTTCTGTAAGATAAGAAGAAAGGGAATGTGTGATTGATAGTAAGGAATGGAATGATGGGCTAGTATCTATGATGGTAAGGGCAGTATCTGTTATGATCTTTGATTGGGGTTACCTAGGGCACAGGAAGGACTGCTTTTGTACCACCTGTTGGTTATGGATGGAGAATTGATACAATGTTGATGAACTGGATCTGCCATTAGAGGAGGAACCGGCCTGGCCCCAGGCCAATGAGTGGATGGAGTAGTGGGCTGAAAGTTGAATAACGAACCCCTTATTTTTCCCTTGCAATACCCAAAAGCTGAGTTCCTTTTTCCACCTCAGTATTGGGGATACTTTAGGTCATTGATCTCCTTCAGATCTTCTATCAATGACCTCTCTGTTGATGTACCCATACTTTGGCTCTCCTGATGGAGGCCTCATTGTCTTATCTTCTATTCCCCCTATCCAGTATGTCAGGCATCACCAGCCCCTTTTCATTTACCTTACTCTCAGACTACCTCATTCCTTGCCTTATATGAGGTGCAGCACTTGTGGATCTCGATCTGCAG
>JBBPJU010000899.1:0-16071 GCA_038088875.1 Austroboletus festivus
GATCCAGTCTAGCGCTCCTGGGCCTTTATATACTACTCTATTGTATGTACATGTTTGTACTACTACTAAATAGGGAACCAATAGGATATGATCCTGAATTGCAAATAAAAGGCAATGCACACAGCCGAGTGTGGCAGCCAATAAGATTAAAGAGAAGTGGAATCGTACCATAGGGGCTGTGTAATGAGAGTCATGGTGAGTGATGAGAAGTATGGCACAGCCATAAAATGAAAGAGAAGCATGCAGGAATTAAAGAAGTGTGTTTTTGAAATGTAGAAAAAATGGAGATTAAAATAGTGAGGAAAACATGTGTTCCTATCCCCTTATGGATAAGAAGTCTGAAAGCGAAGAGGGGAAGGCATAGGTGTGGTTGGGTTTACCCAAATAATATATAAGGGAATTTATTCCCATGAATGCGAAAAAGTTCTAAGTCCAAAAGATAAGATAATTTTAATATGAAAATGATCAGAAAAAGGGTGGGAAAATGAGGATCGTAACATACTCAATAAATGGACCTCAGAGCAGGTCAAGAAACTATCAGAGCTCTGACAGTGATGAATGGAATGGGTAATGTTATGGTACCACAGTATCTCTAACCCACTACCCCCTATCCACATCCTGTTATGCTTGAACCAGATGGATCCAAGTGTAGCCCTTGCTATCAAAGAACTAGGTGTTGATGAAGAATATCATCTAGTAAACACTTGAAGAGTTCAAAGTAAGAAGTGTCCACTCAGAGTAGAATGAAGACTATGGTTAGGGAGAAGAAGTGGAAGAGGACACTTCAGCATCTGACAGGGGACAAGCACAAGAGATGTGATTATATAAGGAAGAACTAGACTGAGGTACATGGCAGCAAACAGACAGGTTTATATAGTGATTAGGAATGAGAGGCAGTGCATGAGACACTGCCTTGAATAGAAATGGGGCTGTCCATAGATGAGTCATATTGAATGTGATAGAATGTCAAGAAATGATTAATGAGTCAAAAGGTGAAATGATGACAGATAAGAAATGAATAAGCAGACTGGTTACTAATCAAAGATGATTCAGTATAAATAAGAGGATATGACTCAGCCTAAAAGCAAATTGGATTTATCCCTTTGGGATTATCCAAGTGGAAATGAAAGGCTAAAGTCAGTACAGCATTATACAAAAAGAAGAAATGAATCATAACATTACCCCCTCTGTATACTCAAAGCTACTACAAGAAAGGATGAGCCGGTGCACAGCAGCCAGTTTAATCTCATCTAAAGATCACAGACATCTCCCATCATGTTTGACTCTGCAACAGGATTATACATGTTAATCAGGGAACCTTCTGATGGTGGTGTAGGAGAACAAGGATGAGGAGGAGATCTTCTAGGACAACCTCTCCCCATAGTTTTGTGAGGGAATGGGATATCCAGAGGAGGTGGCACTGGAAGAGCAAAACAAGTGGTAGCACAATGAGATGATGAAGATACTGATGATGACAAGGATGATTGAAATGGAGTTTATTGATGTAATAGACAAGAGTGTTGGGTGTGGCCAGGATGCCACTTAAAACAGTGACTGCTGTTATGCTGGACAAGCATGACACCTAGTCTGATCCTTTGTCACAGTGTGCACTCAATAGTAGCATGAAGACTAATAGAAATTCAAGGGATAAGATTGCTGCAGTGATTCTTTCACACTGAGGAAACTAGACACCACACTTGTGATTGCATAGATCTAGCTGAGGTTACAAGTACAAAGGGCTATCATATTTATAGTGCTATACCTAAGGGTGTAAACCCACAACCACTCTAGGCAACTCTGGATATAGGAAGATATACTACAGGATCGAGATCCATAAATACAACACCTCACATGAGGCAAGGGAATGAGGTAGTCCGAAGATAAGGTAAATGAAAAAGGGCTGATGATGCCCAACATACTGGATAAGGGGGAATGGAAGACAAGACAATGAGGCTTCCATCAGGAGAGCTGAAATAGAGATACATCAATGGAGAGGTCATTGACAGAAGATCTGAAGAAGATCAACAACCTAAAATGTCCCCAATACTAAGGCAGAAAAGGGAACTCAGCTTTTGGGTATCAAGAGGAGAAATACAGTAAGGGGTCTGTCAATCAACTTTCCACCCACTTTAATTGATCCACTCATCTGCAGTGGGCCAAGCAGGTTCCTCTGTGAGAGAAGGGTCCAGCTCATCCACATTATATCCATTCCCCATCCATAACCAACAAGTGGTGCAAAAGCAGTCCTTCCTATAATCAAGGTAGTCCTGATCAGAGATTGTAACATTACCTCCATTGTATGGCTGAAACTCCAATTCATGCCATAGATCTGTCCTCCCTCTCCAACCCTGGGGAGTGTGGTTGGCTTAGGCATCTGTGAGGGCCATGTCCAGGGGCAATGAGACGGCAGTGGGGGCAAGTATAGTTTCAACATGTGGTGATGGTATGATCCATTCCCTTGCATCATCAGCAGTGAAGAGTTGGATAAGGGATTGCAGGTGCCAGTTGTCAAGCTGGAATAGGAGGACTGGTGAGGCGGTCCTGGAGGGAAGGTGGGACTGGAAGTGTTTCTTGTCCTTCATCAGATGATTCCTCAGATGCAATGGAATGTGATGAGGGGGTATGAGGATTCCTTCTGCTAGGGCCATGGTGTGGGAGTGGGGGGACCTGGTTAGCCGAGATAATCACATTAGCAAAATTTCCAGCACTAGCTCAGATAATACTTCTATAATATCTTTCTGAGCAATATCCTCTGAGTCAAATAAACTGGGGTTGTTTTTGGAACACTTGTTTGACAAAGTTGAGCAGGGGGATAGCAGGGAGTGACCCGATGGTTCTATTGAAGTTGAGATGGTGGGGGGTGTCCAAGATGTGCTTGATAGACTCTTTAAGGGCATTGGTAGCATTATTGGGTAAGTTGGGCAATGTGGCTGCCACATTGCAGACCACTGCAAGGCTTCTATAGGAGAAGATGGTCATGAGGAGGGGGGAAGGGAACCATAGATTATGGTGGTTAAGAAGATATTTGAGAATGGTGGAGGTGTCCAGGAAGAGGGCATAGAGTCTGCGATGTTCAGAAACTGGTAAAGTGTCTATGATATAAATGTCAGAAACAGAAGCAAGGTAGACATTCATATTAATGGGGAAAGAAGAGGGAATGATAGAATTGTAAAGGTAATGGCAACTAGCACAAAGGGGGTCAATATGGGTTTTGTTACAATTTATTTCCTCTTTTCTTTTCTTTTTATGAATAACTCTTGTACCGACTTTAGCCTTTCGCTTCCACTTGGATAATCCCACTGGGATAAGTCCAATTTATCTTCAGGCTGAGTTATATCTTCTTATTCATGCTTACAGATTATTACTTAATAATCAGCCTGCTTATTCATTGACAATCTGTAATCATGAGTCATTTTGACTCATTGATTATTCTTTGATATTCTATGACATTCCATATGACTCATCTATGGACAGCCTCATTTCCTTTCACAGCAGAGTCTCATGCACTGCCATTCATTCCCATTCCACTATATAAGCCCATCTATCTGCTGCCATGTACTGTAGTCTAGTTCTTCCTTATACAATCACATCTCTTGTGCTTGTTCCCTATCAGACTCTGAAGTGTTCCCTTCCACTTCGCCTCCCTGACCATAGTCTTCATCCTACTCAGAGTGGACACTTCATCTTTTGATCTCTTCGAGTGTTCACTAGATGACACTCTCCATCGACCACTAGTTCTTAACAAACAAGGGCTACACTTGGACCTACCCGGTTCAAGCATAACAGGTTTGATCAGAGTATGCCACCATGGAAGTCACCAAGGAAAAGTGTGATAGGGACAATAAGAAATGTTGCAAAAGAAGGAGTGTTCTTCAATGTGGATTTGATCGAAGTGGACTTGTTGGCCAGATACAAAGATAGAAATGTGGAAAAACTTTTGAATTGTTTTTGACTTTTTCTTTTTATAAGAATAAAGGGTGAAGTAGTAGAAGGGGGTGTAGATGGTGGGTTGTTTTGGATACATGGTTAAAGGGAGTGGAGGTTTTTATAGTCTTTTAATACTCTATCTACATTAGTGAAGTTCGACTCTGATTCCCAAGTATTTTCCAAAAAGGGATATCCTTTCCAGTGGACAAGGTATTGTTGGCAGGCAGGAGATCCTCTATGTCCAATGATCTGATCAATCTCATACTCTTCTTCATTATCTATCTCCATTGGAGAAGGTTTGGTAAATGGAGTTCCATACTCTTCCATTTGGATAAATGGAGATAAGAGGGAGGTGTGGAATACGTCATGAATCTTCCAAGTTGGTGGTAACTTTAGTTGGTAAGTAAGGGGGGAAAGAACTTTAATGATTTTGAAGGGTCCTTCTCTTCTTGATGCAAGCTTTCAGAAGATATATGGGATCTTTAGATTTTTATTTGATAATCAAACCTTGTCTCCAACTTTCCATGATTTAAAGTTTGATCAGGTTTTCTTCATCATAGTTTGTTGAGATAAGATAAGGGTGGCCTTGGCTTCTTCTCTGGCATTTTCAGCCAATTTTCCACAGCAGGGAGGAATGTTCATCCCAGGGGGGGATAGGGGTGTGGCTCGTAACCCATCATGACATTGAATGGGGATTGTTTGGTGGCAGAATGAGTGGTAGAGTTATGGTGGAATTCAGTGATGGGGAGGAAATCTGTCCATTTATTGGGCTAATTGGTGTAGAACATCCAGAGATAGTTTTCTAGTTCTTGATTTACATGTTCAGTTTCTCTGTCAGTTTGAGGATGGTAGGCAGTGGAGAGAGCAACATCATATTTGAGTAGGTGGGCAAGTTCTCTGGCGAATGCTGAGGCAAATTGGGGGCCTCAATCAGAAATACATTTATTATGAAGGCCAAATCGTTTGAATATATGATGGAGAAAGAGGGAGGCTATCCCTTCAGCAGATATGGTTTTGTTGGTTGGGATGAAAATTACCCCCCGAGTAAGACTGTGGTCAACCATGACCAGAATACTGTCAAATCCATTACTAGGGGGTAGATTGGTGATAAGATCCATAGAAATATGTTGGAAGGGGCAGTTTGCAGAGGTGAGAATGGGAGAGAGTGGAAGAAGTGTTGAGTAAGTGAGGACTTTATTTTCTTGACAGGTGGAGCATCCCACAATAAAATGACAGACAAAAGATGTCATTCTGGGCCACCAGTAGTCCTTTAAGAGGTTTTGTAAGGTTTTGTATTGGTCGCTATGGCCACCAGCCACAGAGTAGTGAAGGAAGTGGATGAGAGGATGGCAGGCAGACTTCAGAATATAGAGTTATTTCTGATAGTATAGTTTACTGTTTTCATAAGTCCAATCTTTTGGAAATGAGTGGAGAAGGGGAAGAGTAACACCATCATCTAGGTGTTGTAATGCTTTGAGTACAAGGGGGTTGGAAGGGGAATAATTTGTGATCTTCTCTTATAGAGCAAGATCAATCTGTTGAATGAAAAGATTGTCTGGGAGGAGTAGATTGGTACTGTCATCATTGGTGGTGTTACGACCCTACTTTATTCAACTTTTATTTCGACTTTACAACGGTCACGTGACTTCTAGATCATGTGCTTATGATATCACAACACCAGTCACATGACAAGTCATGTGATCTGCATGATAGTTTATTGAAGACATCTAAGCTTGACACCTACAAGACACTAGAAGGATTGCTAGTCAATCCCTATCACTATTGAACTTAGTGTTTTCCGCATTCATGGGAAGTACTTTCTATTTATAGAAACCTAGACATCGGAGGATCTTCAATAGATCTCCTTTGAACCCTAAAACATGCACCAAATGCATGTTTATGCTTCATGTGTGCAGTATGCTGCCACATCCATTTCACAGAAGCATTCATTGCTTCTCACCTCATTGAAGATGCATGTTGAACATGCCTGAAACTCATGTATTTAATCTCCGCAGGCTTCTCCTTCGAAACTTCTATTCTATACCTGCAGGAGTACAGTATGCTTTAATTTCCTTTTATATTTCATATTCAGGATCTAACCCTATTGGTGGTTATGATTCATCTTATCTATAACTCACCTTGACTCTAGAAGGGTACAGGGTATATGTACAGCCTTGCACTGGCATGCATAGGTTTTATTAAGAAACCATTATGATTGGCTGCCACAAGTGGCACCATATTCCTTTTATATATATTTTACTGAATATATCTTAGATCCATAGGAATATATGAATTTCTTAATACTTTAGAATATTCCTATTGGTTGTTCCTGTTATGGCTAGACCAAACATGTACATACAGTAGGATAGTATATAAAGCCCAGGATCGCAGAGCTGGCTTCCCAGTTCTGAAGTCTTGGAGATTCCCCTCTAAGAGTGACGCTAAGAAACCCTTGAAAATGGGTCTTTCCTCTATATCCCTTCACTCCAGTAGTGGTTGAGGCTCTGGTGGTTAGACTGACGATACAACTCTTTTAGGTTGTTTCAGATGGAGGGTAGATCTTTGCAGGACAGACATCTGTGGGAGATAAGTCTTTTTCAGGTATATGGTGGAAAGTGAGGTCATAGTCCTGGAGAAATAATTGCCATCTGGCATATCGATGGGTAAGCTTTCTGGGTTCTTTGAAATATAAAAGGTTTTTATAATCTGTGAGGATCATTACTTGATTTTCTGTTCCATATAAGTAATGTCTTCAGTCTTTCAGTACATAAATTACTCCTAAGAGTTCTTTATCATAGATGTCATAGTTTCGTTCAGCTGGAGATAGAGTAGAAGAGTGGTATGCATAGAGGTGAAGATCTCCATTTCCATCTTTTTGCATAAGGATTCCACCAGTTGCTTCAATAGACACATCTGTCATAATATAGAAGGGCTTCTTTGGATCTGGAATGGAGAGGACTGGTCAGAAAAAAAAAAGTTTCTTGAGGATGAGGAATGCATCATTTTCTTTATTGGTCCATTGCCAGGATTGATTTTTTGTGGTCAGATTCACTAGGGGTCAACAGATGTCAGAGAATCCTAGGATGAATTTACAGTAGAAATTACAAAACCCTAGAAAAGATCAGGTTTCTTTGATGGTGGTAGGAGGTAACCATTCTTCTATGGCTTTTAGTTTGGTGGGATCTATGGATAATTCATCCTCAAAGATGATCATTCCAAGATAGTCAACCTTTGAAGTATCAAAGGTACATTTTTCTAATTTTAGGTAAAGTTTATATTCCATTATTCTCTGAAGCACCTTCTGAGTTCATTCATCTTGTAGTCTTTGAGAGGGGGAGTGGATCAAGAGGTTGTCCATGTAAATAATTAACCATCCTTGGGTGATGTAGTTGGCAAAGATATCGTCCATCAGGGCCTGGAATGTGGCTGGGGAATTGCATAGCCTGAAGAACATTACAGTGGGTTCAAATAATCCAAATGGGGTGATGAACATGGCTTTCCATCTATCTTCCAGTCTGATGAGGACATTATTATATCCCCATCTTATGTCCATCTTAGTGAACACCTTAGATTCTTTAACTTTGTTGACCAGATCAGATATGAGCGGTAGCAGGTAGGTGTTTTTGATTGTATGGGAGTTTAGATACTGGTAGTCTTGACATGGCCTTAGTTTTCCATCTTTCTTATCTACAAAAAAGAAAGGAGAAGCTTGGGGAGATTGTGATGATTTTATTTTTCCTGTGGCTAACTGTTCATCTAGGAACTTCCTACATGCTTCACTTTTAATGGGATTTAGGAGGTAGTTTTTAGCTCATTTTGGAGTAAAAGAGTCATTCAGGTTGATCCTGTGGTCATAAGGTCGGGATGGGGGTATGGAATGAGTGGCTTCCTCAGAGAATACTTTCTGATATTTGGCAAATTTTTCTGAAAGTTTTACTTCTTTCTTTTCTTCATTAATTGCCAGTTCTGTGGAGATGGTGGTTTTCCTAATCTCTTCAAAGTCCTCTTCATCTCCACAGTGTTGGATTACTACCTCTTCAGTCAGGTGCGATAGGTCGCAGAAAAGGTATTTTACTAGGTATCATTGGGGTTCTGTATCTTCTCATTTTACTGGGGATCTTTCCAGGATGGATAACTTGCCAGTTGCCCAGTTTATGTCAGGATTATTCTTCTTCAGCCAAGTCATTCCCAGAATTAGGTCCATCTTTCCACAACCTATAATCATAAAAGTTCTTTTTTCTTTTCTTCCACTTATCTCAAGTTTCACTATTGTTTTGTATCATATTTCTCCTTCTACATTTTTTGTTCCATTTGCATTTATAGCATTCCTTGGTTGTTGTAATCTTTCCAGGGGCAAGTTATGCTGCTGTGTGAAGGATTGATCCATAAAGTAATTGATTGCCCCACAGTCAACTAAGGCTTTTGTTTTTATTGTGGTTCTTCCATCTAGGTCATGTATGAGAATCAGGATTTGGATTGCATCGGGATCTTTTGATATAAGTACAGACGGAAGTCTAGGGAGTCATGACATGATTTCATGCCCCCTTCTTAAAAACCCTTTACTTTGGCAATACAAGCAATCATTTCTTAGGAGAAGGCAGATTGGACTTCCATCTTGGCAACCATTTCTTCCTTTCCTTCATCATCTACCTCCATAGGCATATAGTCTTCATCATATACTTGTTTTAATACCCTGAGAAGGTTGTCCTGATTAACCTTCTTTTTGCTTGTGAGTTTCTTTATGTATTTGTTGGCTACTCCAGTGGGTTCTTTTTTTACTTCTTGGACTTTTTCCTAAGGTTTCACTTATGTTTCTTGACTATTTCCTTGTCCCTGGTTCTGACCCTGAGGGCAATCCCTTGGTGTTTCCTAGTAGAACAGCCGATCTTATGGCAAATGAAGCAATGGTTTTCTCTAATGTGTTTTGCATTCTTGATAGGAGCTAGTCAGATGGCATCTACATTTATGGCATTTGGGTCTTTGGATTGTCCTCCTCCTCTTCCAGTTCTGAAGTAAGTAAGACAGTTTCCTTTCAAATCTCTTTCTCATTCTATCTGTCTCATCCTTTGATAAGACTTGTCGATTCACTTCTTGAATGTATTGGGTTCTTTTACCAGGACTATGGGGGAGGAGATGTTGAAGTTCAATCCTTTGACAAATCATTTGCATAAAGCTCCTTCACTCTTTTCTTTAGAGTTAGCAGCTTTAAGCTGGAAGTTTTGGACATATTCTTGTAAATTGCCCATAGTGGAGGGGCCATGCTTCATATGCATCTGGGTAAGTTTTCTTTGGCTATCCTTATGAGATTCTTCAGATATGAATAAATTCAAGAAGTCAATCATGAACTGTTTGAAAGTCTTCTTCTTTTTTTCTTCAGTGGTTAAGGAATTGAAGGTGGTATACCATTCTTCAGCATATACTCTTCCTCTCTCTTTACTCATTTTGTTAAGGGTGGTTAAGATTTTCTTCTGATTGCTGTCATAGAGGTCCTCATTCATGAGGTAATAGGTGGTCATAGATAAGATCCACCATCTGGCATCCTCTGCCTTTCCTAAAAAGTCTGCTGGGCATCCTGCCCTGAGTTCCTTCACTTGGGTACTCATCTTTCTGGGTGGTACTAGTATTCCAAGGGTAAAGTCTTCTTCTTTGACATCTACCTGAATTGATTCTGGTTCTGAGGTGGGTGGTCTGCTTTTGTGAGATTCTGGCTCCCTTCTTGAATTATCCAGAGATAAAGTTGGTAGTTCAACAGGTATAGAAGATGGATCCCTTTCAGCAAAGACAGTCTCAATAGTAGGGATTGGAGGTGCAGGTTCTGATATAGAAGGTCATCGATGCGAGTGCAATTGACTGGCAAGAGGTGGATGAGATGTTCCAGTAATTCTGCTTCTTTCTGGAATTCAAATAGATTGAAGAGGAACTGGGGTGTGTCTGATGGCCTCAGCTTGGTCATCTTGCTGGTGGGAGTCCAAGTCGGAGCCCACTGGGATAGTAAACCTTTTTGATGAAATCTTGCTTTCTGTTGGTGGGTACCCTTCTTGGTGATACAAGGGGTAATAGTTCAGCTAGATCTAATGTTATTCTGGACAAGCGTGACACCTAGTCTGATCCTTTATCACAGCATGCACTCAATAGTAGCACAAAGACTAATAGAAATTCAAGGAATAAGATTGCTACATTAACTCTTTCACACTAAAGAAACTAGACACCACACTTGTGATTGCATAGATCTAGCTGAGGTTACAAGTACAAAGGGCTACCATATTTATAGTGCTGTACCTAAGGGTGTAAACCCACTACCACTCTAGGCAACTCTGAATATAGGAAGAGGCACTACAGGATCAAGATTCATAAATGCAACACCTCACATGTCACACACCACATGGACTATTCAAGGAGGGCCACCCCTTTTCCTCATGAAGGGGATCAACCATGGCTTAATGCCAACATCACTACTGCTGCCTACAGAGGGAATATAGACAGACGACATCAGTTCTGGGGAGGTGAAGTGGAGGGAGCCACTTGGGAAGAGAAACCATAGGGGAAACTAGTCTCTGGATGGTGGAACATCCAAGCTCCACCAATCCCCCTTGATGAGACCACACCCACACCCAAGTGGCCTACCGACCCTGCATGGATGTGACACATCCATGCCCAGATCCAATTGTATGTAGCCCCTATTTTTCTTATCTATGGACAATAGTTTCTTTTCAATCACACCCTTATACTGGTGTGATCACACCTTTCTCCATCCACACCTATCTATGTAAACCCTTTATCCAGAGGACAGTCCCCCCCTTATCTATGATCACTTCTTATGGTCATAGTAGTTTTCCCCAACCACTATAAATATGACTCCCTTATACAGTAGTTCCCTTAACTAGATCTATGTTTAATCTATGTGGTATTTGGTTCAATGGTTGCCCCTTAAGTAAAGGTCACCGATCAGACTTCTACTTCATCCTGGACTTCTATCAGTCTCCTGTCTACTATTGAGTGACAGCTGAACATCAGGGATTCTTCATGTCCACAATCTATATCTGTAGATCATGTCACAAAAGATCTAGTTGAACCTTGTTCACTCCTTGTTCTACCAAGAAGAGTCTAGTGGGCCAAAATCCCCACTAGGAAAGATCTGTCACCATTTTCTCTGCCACTGATCTCCCATCCGAGGGAGAAGAATGCCAAAACATCGATAACTCCAATTAAAACCACCCCATCCCCAATTTGTCTCAAAGGCTTTGAATCAGAGGAAGCTCTACATCTTCTAGCCATCATCACAACCTCTGACCCCATATGACCAGAATATATTGTCGACCTTCTCAGAGCCTACCTGCACCTCCAGTCCTTAACACAGAAACTGCTCCAGCTGACAGGAATCCAACTCCTGTTCCACCTAATAC
This sequence comes from Austroboletus festivus, assembly GCA_038088875.1. Lineage (NCBI taxonomy): Eukaryota > Fungi > Basidiomycota > Agaricomycetes > Boletales > Boletaceae > Austroboletus > Austroboletus festivus. The sequence continues at coordinate 11,331 of JBBPJU010000899.1, forward strand.
AGCTATGTTGCAATCAACACCCAGGAACTTCGAACTAGGCATCAACCCACCAGTCATGTCTAGAACAAGAACCAAGAAACAAGCTGGGCTGCCCACAGATTTCTCCAGAGAAGGAGATGATGCCACATGATGGATCATGACCATGAGCAACTATTTCAACATGAACAACGATATCTATACCTATGATCAAGACAAGATCAACACCGCCCTGAATAAGATGAGCAAAGGGAAAGGGAAGACATTTTCAGAAGCATACTACAATCAGTGAGAAGAAGGAGTAATCCTGGACACCCAAAGCTGGAAAATGTTCAAGGAAAAGTTCCTTGAAGCATTCTCATCCAAAGAGGTCCACCTGGACCATAGGAGGAAGTTAGCTGCTCTAAAACAGAAGGATAAAGACTCCTTCCCTATGACCAAAGGATTGCAGGAATACACACAGAACTTCCAATTATACACTGGAAAAGCAAAGCTTACAGATTATGCTGCCCTAACAGAATGGTTCGTCAGAGGACTTAATCCCCTAATTGTGGAAAAAGTTATAGGGATAAAGGAGCCGGAAACCCTTAAAGACTGGATCAAATCTAGTCACAAACAAATGAGGCAGATAGAAAGAGTCTGAGACCTGAAAAGGAATCGATTCAAAGCTCAACCAACTACATGTGATCCAAACACCATGGATGTTGACGTCATCAAATTGTTGCCATTTAACTGGGCCAAACATGTAAAGGAAAATCATTGCTTCATTTGTCATAAAGTAGGATGCTCCACAAGGAACCACCCCCGATCTGGCATATCTTCCCACCCCACCAGCAAGTTCCAAAAGAGGAAACAAATGAAAGAGATCTCCAATACCACTCCTGCCTCATTAGCAATCACCAATTACATTAAGGTTCTTGGAGATAAAGATGTCAAAGAGAAAGATGTAATTAAAGTCCTAAAAGAGGTCTATGAGGAACCAGTCTACCAAGGAGAGGAAGAGACTGTCACTAAAATCAGCATGGAAGAATTGTGGGCTCGAGTAGAGAGAGCAAAGGGTTTTTGATGAGAAGAGCTCCATCAGTGTGTCCCTCTCCTAGGACCTGGAATGTACAATCTGTAAAATGAGAATCAATCACTATCCCTGTTCAAGTACTTTCAGAAACCACTGAAATCAAAGCCCTAGTTGACAGTGGAGCAACCAATTGCTTCATCAACAAATCTATTGCCCAAAAAATATGACTTCCTCTCATCAGATTGAGAGTAAAACGAGTAGCCATTAATGCGGATGGAACTACCAACCAAGGAGGAGACATCACCCATAAAACCAGTATCACCACTTCCATCAGAGGAAGAAAAGAAACCCAGGACTATCTGGTGATCAGAAGTGGCAAAACCAATATGATATTGGGGATGAGCTGGCTGGCAAGCTATAATCTCATGATTGATTAGGTCCAAAGGGAGTTAAAAGAAGGGAAAAAGGGGACAGATCTGGAAGAACAGTGGTATTTGATCAAATATCTAACTACCAATCTTGCCAAAGAACCAAATGAAGAGGTCCTCATTCGATGTTGCACAGGGAAAGAAGAAATCCACAAAGTAACCATCTCCACCAAACTTGCTAAGAAGGAAGGAAAGAAGAGGGTCACTCTACCAGAGAAATTCAGCAAATATCACAAAGTCTTCTCTGAAGAAGCCACCACAATCTTACCCCCAAAACAGACTTATGATCACCATATAGACCTCCTCCCATCCTTCACCCCAAAAAGAGCAAAAAACTACCCCCTTAACCTTGAACTAACAGAAGCATGTAGAAAATTCATCGAAGAACATCTGGCAAATGGGAAAATCCAACCCTCCAAATCACCCCAGGCCTCCCTCTTTTTCTTTGTTGATAAAAAAGACAGAAAACTCTGACCATGCCAGGACTACCAATACCTAAACGAGCATACCACCAAAAATGCTTATCCATTACCTCTGATCAAAGATTTAATTGACAAACTAAGAGGATCTAAGATCTTCACTAAGATGGACATATAATGGGGGTACAACAATATATAAATAGTACTAGAAGACCGATGGAAGGTGGCTTTCATCATGCCTATTGTTACAGAATGATGGGTGAGGCCTCCGACTCTGTATCCGGAGGAGTTGGACGCGCCGTCTTTTTCTTTCTTTCCTACAGAGCAGCCTATGGACATAGAGGACAATTTCGCTAGCGGGCTAGCATGGGGGGACTCCCTGGATGTCTGGAACGCATCTCCTCCATTACCAGAGAACCAGGAGAACGTTCCACCTGGGAACCCCGAGTGGTTCACATGGGACGCCGAGGAACTTATGGAGTTCCTGTTGCGGGCTGAGCGCCCGTTCCCTTTCCTATGAGGAGGCTCTCCTCCTGTCTTTCTTCTTTCCTTTCTTACGCATTTCCCTTTCTTACTTAGAGTTCGCCCCTGATGGGCCCTTCTCCTATTTCGACTAGAATACACATTCTCATTCTCAGTTACGGCAAGTCATCGCCTCGCCCATACCTACTCCACACAGCATCCGAGAGGCGATATTACCTTTTCCTTATTCCGCCGAGCTTGACATATCCACTTTAGAAATAGAGTTTGAACCTTCTCCTCAATTAGGAGTCGGTTCCTTGCACTGCCCTTCTGCTTTCTTTCTAGGCAGTGCAAGATCCCCTATTGTTCTCTCGATATGGACGCTTTCCATTCTCCACTCCCAAACAGGAGTGGACTTACTCCTAATCAGATTCCCCATCCCACTTAGGAGTATCTTCCCATCCCCCAACTATTTACGTATATAAGCGCCCTTGTATTATAGTTAGCTCTCTAGCTAAATTCTATGTGACCTTACGTGAAGCGTTTACACTGTACCTTGCAAGGTGGACAGACTCCCCTTGCTCAAGAGAGTTCTATTCAGGCAGACCCTGAACTACCGCTTGATCCTCTATCACGAGGCCACCACCGCCCGCCTATCAGTCCTTGCCATTTGCCTGCGGTATGGACCAGCTACCGGAGCTTTCGATCAGCTAATCGCTGAGCACCTCGGGCTTCACGTCCCGCATTCCATATCACCTATGGGGTTGTTCAAACCAACAGTGATGTTCTTCAGACTTTGCAATTCACCTGCCACTTTCCAAGCCTTGATGGACGACATCTTTGCTGACTACCTAGCTGAAGGATGGCTAATAATATACATGGATGACCTCCTTATTCATTCTCCAGATCAGAAAACCCATAATGATAGAACCCGAAAAGTCTTAGAGAGGATGGTGAAATATAAACTATACTTGAAACTGGAAAAATGCTCCTTTGACACCACCTCCACTGAATATCTGGGAATAATTATCTCTGAAGGATAAACAGAGATGGATCTGGTAAAGCTAAAAGCCATAAAAGAATGGAACCCCCCCACTTCCGTAAAAGGAGTACGCTCCTTTCTAGGATTCTGCAACTTCTACAGAAAATTCACAGAGGGATTCTCCACTAAGGTGAGACCACTCATCAAATTAACAAAGAAGGAAGTAAAATGGCAATGGGGGGATACACAAGAAAAAGCCTTCCGGGAATTACAATAACAGTGCCTTAAAAATCCATACTTTCCATTCCAGATTCAACAAAACCATTCTTCATTATGACAGACGCCTTGCTAGTAGGAACTGGAGGGGTGTTAATGCAGAAAGACATCAATGGAGATCTCCACCCATGTGCATACAGGTCTAGTACCTTATCACCAGCAGAATGGAATTACAACATCTATGACAAGGAGCTACTAGGAGTCATCCACACTCTGGACGACTGGAGACATTACCTTACCAGGACCAACCACCCAGTAACCCTTCTCACCAATCACAAGAACCTCCTTTACTTCAAGGAGGCAAGAAAACTCTCTAGATGCCATGCCTGGTGGCAATTATTTCTTCAGGAGTATGATCTTATCTTCTGGCACCTTCCTGGAACCCAAATGGGGCCTGCCAATGCCTTATCGAGATTACCAAACCCTAATCTGACTGATGACAACACAGAACTCCAACTCCTCTCAGAGGAGTTATTTGTCAACCAAATTGATCTTGCCCTGAAAGATATGATAAGAATATCCTCCAAAAAAGACCTGTTGATACTGGAAGCCCTCCAATGCATGTACAAAGAAAATCACATTCCCAATCAATCCCACCCATCAGACTGGTCATACGAAGAAGGACACCTCTACTTTCGACACTGGCTCTATATTCCTCTAGAAGCCCAAAAGGACCTCGTCCATACTATTCACTCCTCAGCTGCCAGAGGACACGGAGGCCAACACCATACAATTCAACTCCTATTCAAAGATTACTGGTGGCCTGGACTCTCCACATTTGTTAGAAAATATATTGCAGGATGCCCAATCTGCCAACAAAACAAAAACATAAATAACCTATCCCACCCCCCCCTAGTCTCTATTTCAGTCACTAGCCCCCACCCCTTCCACACCATATCCATGGACATGATCACTGATCTTCCCCCCTCCAGGGGCACGGACTCTATATTGGTTGTGGTGGATCATGGCCTTAGCTGGGGGGCAATTTTTATCTCAACTACAAAAACGGTAGACATGGCAGGGGTAGCAAGGCTCTTTTTTAGACATGTTTTCCCTCAATTTGGACTACATTCAAAAGTAATCTCCAATAGAGGACCATAATTCACATCTGCCTTTGCCAAAGAACTAGCACGACTCCTGGACTACAATGTAGCCCTATCTACCGCCTACCATCCACAAACCA
>JBBPJU010000900.1:0-16052 GCA_038088875.1 Austroboletus festivus
AAAAGGAAGAGAAGAGAAATGGAGAAGGGAAAGGCAACAGCGGAGGAGCCATGTGAGTGGTGTGCGGAGAGGGGGCTTGACTGTGAGCGCCCCCTGGTGGGGTTGAAGGGGAAATCATGCAGGGGATGTGCAGCAGCACATGTCGAGTGCCAGAAAGGCAGAGGTGAGGAGGGGTCGCCACACAGAGGAGATCAGAGGAAGTGGCTGAGGCCAGTAGTGGAGTTACCTGTGGTGGGGTTATTGAAGCAGACAGGGTTGGCTGAGGCCAATCGCCGAACTATGGAGGCAACACTCTAGGTGTTGACCCAGATTGGGGCCACCATGGAGAGGATGGCTCAGGCACTGGAATGGAGGAATGGAGGAATGGAGATGGGGGTACAGGCGGGCAATCTCCGATCGGAAATCAGAGTACAGACAGAAAATGAGGAAGAAGAAGAAGATGAGGATAAGGAAGATGAGTAGTGTACTGTAGTGTTTTTTTTTTTTTTTTTAATATGAGACAGAGTGGAATATGGAGATAATCAAAGTGATATCACAGGTGATTGCATGAAGCTAATCCCTTTGATATGTAAGGTCTGGAGCGCAACCACAACAGTTAGGGGATGCTGGGCTGGCTTGGAGTGCGAAGGGTTTAAATGGTCATAAGAGAACCACAATCAGAGAAGAGCAGAAGACAAGAGGATGCATATAGGGCGTAAAAGAAAACAATGGAAAAGGATCATGGTGGTGAAGAGCAGAATACCATGTAGGTCCAGAACTAAAATGGGAATAGGAAACTACAAAATAGGCCAGAGGATCCATGGAGATGTCTAAATGTGATGGAAGATGTCAGGAATGGAGATATAAACAGAGAGACGGAGAACTAGGAGATGGAGGGCAGAGATATAGCAGATGGATAGGGCAGGAATGGAGATCTAGAAGGGTGAGTGTTGGATGGTTTTTAACCAATCGGAGGTAGGTTCAGAGGTTCAGAGGTATCAGCAAGGCAGAGCCAAGTGACAGGGCAGGATATGTCAGCAAGGCAGAAAGCCAGGTGACAAAGATAGGGGGAGGTCCTGTGGACTGTGGTCAGATGTTATGGATGGAGAAGTGAGCTTCTCAGGAAAGGTAGTCATTAATGACTCGACAGAGTTCATTATGATAACATATGTTGGAATAATATAACCCTATTGTTGTTTATGGACTGGAAGGTCTGGAGATTTTCAGTGACTTGGCCATAGGCACTAAGTCCTTTTAGGGTTTGATCTGCATTGGTGTAGATGTGCAGAGGAATCAAGGAGCATTAGTAAGGGCTGGGGGGAGAAAAACCTTGTATGGATGCCCAACAGGAAATAGAGGGATGTGGAGGTGTGACAGAGTGCTAGGGCATGATCCAAGGGCAACAAGTACCCAAGGGGCTGGAGTGAGGAGACTAAACAGGAGGAAGAGGGTTAATGGTGCAAGCGAAGGGCACTATCCCCCCTTTTAGGGCAGATGTCCCAACAGCTACATTAGTGCGAAGACCGAGAAGTCAGCCAGAAAAGGCTGCAAAGTGGACAGAGAATGGAATAGTGCAGAGGGGAACTCCAGGGGAGTTATCTGAGGACAGAGGGAGGAATAGCCAACACAAAAGCAGAGGCTGCAGAATCAGATCCCAGAAGGGAATGGTGATGTAGTGGAGTAACGATGTGGAGGACCTGTGGAAGGGATGGAGGAACAAACCACAGGGGAGGTGACTCTAGAGCAAAGGTCTATTCAGGGGGATCATCAGGTGAGGCATAGCAAAGACCTAAAGTAATGCACAGAGGTGACTGGGTTGAGTACAATCTGCAACAGGAGTCAGTAGTCCCCCGGAATATTAAAGAGTCAATGCATGTTAGATGAGGGGAGCAGAATTGTGCAGTTATGAGGCGGAACTGCCGGAAATTGAGGGGAATGCCAGGATTGGGTGGAGATGTGAAACCTAGCAATACTACATGTGGAGATGATATAGGAATGATGCCAGGAGTAGTGGAAGATCCTTGTGAGTGGATCCAAGCCAGGGCTAGCAGACAAAGCAGAAAACAAGGCTGGAGGAATAGTGTACAAAACGGGGAGGAAGTGGAGTTCAGAAATATGGTAGAAAAATGGAAACTGAAGTTGGAAACTGAAGGAGCAGAAAACTGGGACAAATGGAATCATAGTAAGAGAAGCAGAAGGCAGAGTGGAGAACTATAAAACAAAGAAGGAAAAAAAACCAACCAGAGGGGAGATGGAAAGGATGTAAGGGTGTCAGTATTTCCTAGATTACCTTTCTACAATAGCCAAGACATGGTGGAGCCAAACTGCGAGATATGCCGAAGCATAGGAGTAACTCTGGAGGTGGAGTTGAGTGGGCAGAGCCCGAGGTGCAGCATCAAGGGTCATAGGTGAAGGCCGGAAATGAGGAACAGAGTGGACATGGCTAAATGCTGGGCAGAGCCCATAGCAACCAGAGGTCCAGGGGGATGGTGAATCCAGGTGCACTCCAGAGGGTCAACAGCAGTTAAGCTCAAGGACAACAAGTGTCAGAGATCTCGAAGGCAAGGCAGAGAGTCCCAGGGGTTGGCATTCAGCTCACAGCTGTCAGGAAAAATCATGTTCCATGCTCAACTTGATCAACAGATCGATAGGTGAGGGATAACACAGCCCTGTAACAAGTCAACGTTAAGAACCCAACAAGGTGACACAAATGTGTCCAGAGTGAAAACAACCATTACGGAGGTAGGAATGGGATGGTGGAAAATACTATGGAAAGAATCAGGTGGATGGAAGAAGGTCAGGGAAACTATGAAGATGGTCCAGAGATTAGATGGAGAAAATAGGAGAAGAGGGAGAAGCAGGAGAAATGAAGGGGAAAGCAGGAAGGGTTGATACCAGTGATTCTGGAGGGGACTGGCAACAGCAGAGGTATAAAAGTCTTAAACATTACAGGGGTGGTCAGGGGCTGAAGCCAGAGACCCGGATGGCCAAGGATGAAAGGTCCGAGGCCAGAAGTGACCAGAGTATGGAAGCCCCAAATCAGAGTGTCAAGAGTGGTAGCTCAAGACCGGAGGTGATGAAGAGAAGAGCCCAAGGTCAGAAGCCATGAAGCCAGTGATGTGGGATGTCATGGGCCAGGATGGGGTGACCAAGGAAGAAACCCAAGGTCGGAGGTGGCTAGAGACACAAGATTGATGGTCAGGGTGCTAAAGATATGAGGTCCGGAGTGGGCAGCCAAAGACAGGAGCACATAGCAGAGATGACTGGAAAATGCAAGAAACTATGGCGGAAATGGCTGGAAGTGTGAGGGGCTGCCCAGGGGTGCCAATGGAATGAAAGCATGAGGCCAGGGTGATCAAGGATATGAGGACTTAAGTCCAAGGCTTGGCCGTGAAGAAATCAGAGTTCAACAGAGAATGTGCTAGAAATGAATGAGAATATACTGGAGGAACCCAGCACAAAGTCCGGAGTTCTGGAGAACACTGGACACAGATGGAATTTATAATGGAGGACTGAAAATGTTAGGGGTGATCCCCAACAGAAGGAAAATACACTGGAGTAACCCAGTGTGAGTACCCAGAGCAATGGAGTAAGTCTGGAGCCTGAGCCATGAAGTGGAAATGAGCGGAGAGGGCCTGGCAAGAATGCCAGTCTCAAAAACAGATGTGAGCTCTTCCTAAGCTGCAAGTACAGCTCAGAAGTCATTGCCCAAGGAAGGTAGAAGCCGATGGAAGGAAGGAATGGAGGTGTGTGACTGATACCTAGTCTACTCTGAAGTCCAGAGCATGAAATGCAGTGGAGTTCATTAATGGAGCAGTGACAGGGATGCATGGCGGGGTGAAGACACACTTGCTAGTGACCTGCAAGTGGGAGTACGAATATACTGTCAGAACCATACCTCTCTACCTCATACCCTAGGCCCAACAGGGCCTCTAGAGCTCGTTCAGGAGTTCCGAGTCTTCTCCGGTCTGGGAGGTCAGATGTTCGGGACAACTTCCATGATGTCTGGAGGTAAATCGACAACTCCGGATGAGGAGCACAGGGAGTCAAGGGGAAGGATGAGGGAGTGGACCAGAGGTCCAAGGGACAGAGATGAAGAGGAGTATGGAGCAGAGGGGATGTGGAATCGGTGCAGGACTTATGTGTCACACCCTTGCAGGTTCATGTTCCACTTATTTAGGATCGGAGTTAAGAAGATGGTGGGATTGGAGGTAGGTCATGTGACCAGGGGTAATGACAAGGTCCAATTCAACTTCAGGGAGTGCCCGAAGGCAACTCCCATAGGAGAGCGAACTGTGTTCAGAGGATGAAGGAGTTGATGACCAGAGGAGTTGGAAGTCAAACGAACTCGGAATACAAGGAGAAGGGTTGTATTTCTAGTTGATATTCATACTGAGGATTATACAAGAGATATCTGAACTTATATATAAGACAGAACAGGTATGTAAGGGGAAAGTCTGAAGACTGGGTAAAGAGATACTGGAGGCAGGGAAAAGGCTATGTAGGAATGAAGGGTCATGTTCCAGAGTCATAGAACTTCCGGAACAGCATAAAGATAAGCAAAAGCCTAAACTATAAGGGAGAAACCTAAGCAATATCACTGGGTACTACCAATGGCCAGAGCTGTGCAGCAAGTGTGATTGTGGGAAGTCCAATAGTCCGTGCAGGAGTGATGAGGGGCAAATATAGGGCATAGGGATATGGGGACTGGAGATGGTTGGAGTAGGCCCAGGAGGAGGCCAGAGGTATAGATATGACACTATCACTATAAATATGACTGCCCATGTACAGTAATTCCTTAACTAGATCTATGTTTAATCTATGTGGTATTTGGTTCACACTGTCATCCCTAAGTGAGGGCCACAGTCTAAAGACTTCCCCAATATCCTGGACTTCTATCAGTCTCCTGTCTACTATTGAATGACAGCTGGAACTTGGCAATATTTTTATGTCTTGGATCTATATCCATAGATTGTATCACAGATAGTCTTCAACTGTCATTTTTATGCAATGAATACAAAATATCATTCACTAGCTTTATATCTACATCTAATGTGCTGCAAACTCACAATTACATAAGCAGCAAGCAGATGATCTATCAAATTTATAATAAGGGTTGCACTTGATATTGCCAAACAATGGAACTGGGATAAGGAAAAGGCTGGTAAATTCATCAAGGATATGCAAACATATGATCTAATATGCTTACCTTTTGCTGGTGGCAGTGCAGATGGGCTCACATGGTGGGAGAACCTTCCAGTGTCTTCTGATAGCCATCCACTCAAGGCTTTCATGATTATAATTTTCTCCATTGTTCTACATGCTGGGGATGTTAAGTGGCTGTTTTCAGATCTTAGCAACACTCAGAGCCCCCACTGATGCAATTTATCAGTGCCAACCTTTGAAACCCTTGAAAAGATACAAGCAAACCTGAACTATCATATTCATATAACAAAGGTAGAAAATGGTGAGAAGACTCAATGCCAGCATGCCCATATGCAAACCCAAACACAGGCTGGGATCAATCTTGGTGTAGCAAAGAATTTGGAGAAGAGCTTTACCTAGGCTCCACCACTCATTGGGCAATCTGATGAAGATCTTGCTAGACCTGAGACAATCAGCATGGATGAGGTTGATGCAATGTTTCCACATTTGAACAGGAATGCTCAGGGGAGCAGCAGAACTACCTTGGCAGTGCAGCCATCTTGAATGGTACAGTGTATAATTTTGATGAATTTAATCAGGTTGAAAAGGGAGTTATGTTACATACATTTGATAAGGTTGTTGCAGTTGTTGACCACAGTTGGCAGGATAATGGTGGGTGGGATCTAGTGCTGTTAATGTCATCAAGCAGTTTGGACTGTCCATAGTAGTTGTTGATTGTTTGTACATTTTGCCGTTCAGGCAGATCTGGCACAATCTCAGGTTTTGCCAGTTTTACTGATACTACTGGCAAAACTGATTTAAAGTAGTTCTGCCCACAACACTATCTTAACATTATTAAGGTCCCTGCCAGAGATGGTCCCATGCTCCTTAGAGAGAATAAAAAGAGAGCAGGAGGTTGTACCAGCAATGGACCACTGAAAGTGGCCATCCTGTGGCTGCCCTAGATGGGCATCGAGCCAGGCAAAAGGCTTTGGCAAAAGTCAGCATAGCCATGAGTCAATGGTGCCAGCATCCCATAAAAGTTGAAAATAAAGATTATCTTCACCATCCTTCTGAACCAGTAGATAATGAGCAAAGAGCTTCTCTTGAATTGCCTTGGAAGGCTTGGAATTTAGACAGAGTTTGCTATTCTGTAAGCCATTGTAAATACTTCATTATCAATTCAAAGAGAAATAAATGAATGCACCTTGTTGAGCCCTTCAGGAACAATCATGACCATGCCAACTTTGACCTCTTTGTCAGGTGCTGGCCTACCAGGCAGTTGCAGGGTCAGTTTGCTAGTGGTTGCTGGACCACCAGAGGAGCTGCCATTTGAACTGATGCCATGCTTGGATAACTTCACCTGATTGAACATCACTAAAAACAACTTGAATTGAATGAAAAAAGATACAAATCTTAATACAAGCACTTAACTGTCATGCTATGGGAGATCCACCATAAGCTGTGTGACTACTATCTGGAGCATGGTTGTGAAAACCAGTAACTACCTCCATGTGAGCAGCATCAGATGGCACATGCTTTTGAATACCATATTGACTGAGGATCTTCTCAATAGTGCTAGATGCTGATTGGGGAATTGAAGTTGAAGATGTTGCAATTGACACTTTTAGAGTCTAAGCAGTTGGCATATCATGAGCAGGGCCTGAGGTAGGCAGAGTAAGATGGTGGCAATGTTTATGCTGGCAATTTTGGCAACAATTTCCCTTCTGACCAGCATCTGAAGTAAACTGGATGTAATTTGGATGATCATCAGTGCCATATAAGCCTAACATTTCAAGAGGATGAATCACAGAATGGAAAGAAAAGAGAGTAAGGTAATGAGACTTTGAAGATCATATTTATAAGCAGTACTGGTAGTTCTACATTTTGCCCTCTTGAATCATTAGAATACAGGTCATGACATTTAGGCCTTGAACCCACAAAACAGCATATGACCATCATGTATCAAATGGCAGTTGCACCTCATATGCCTTGTGCCTAATGGAAATTATCTCAATCTTGGGATATTCACTTTCCCACTCTTCCTCAGCAACTCTGTAACCTAAAGGGATTGTGTTCTGATCCTGAAGTTCTTCAAATGCAGTGATAAAAGCATTGTATACCATGGCAGTGTGGAACAGTGAGGTGACTAGAGGCACAGAGATCATAGTATATTGTACATGTCTAGCTTGGTTAGCTGTGATCTCAGCATCTATGTTGGTCCTGTTTTCATGCCAGTGGCATTCTGTATATATGCCATGTTGAATAGCAGATAAGAATTGCATATCCTAAAGCAGAAGGAACTTTGTGAGCAAAGATAAAGATGATTCAGTTAGATGTACTTGCAGTATCTGATTATGTCCAAATCTAGAGACTGCATTATGATTCCAATCTTGTTGAAACTGGGAACAGTTGTCATTTAGTGCATCAATGAAAAGAAAGTGTAGAAGCCATGTATAGATTGGATTTGCAGAATCAAGTAAATAAATATCTTCAAGTCAACTGAAAAATCCCTGCCAAAGGCAGACAAACTGAATGTCTGTATTAACCCACAATCACTCAATGTGCAAGTTTTTAGTTGACTTTCCCCATAAAAAGGAGGACTGATTCAAGCCATAATGCTGAATCATCCAAATGGTGACATTAATATTCTTGCCACTGCAATCTCCATGAACATGCATTAGAGTTCCATATATAGAAATTGCTTCCAGGAACACATCAAGGACAGTGGATGCAAGATTATTTCCACTTGCTCATAGTTCAACAACCTGGTCAAATATTAGCATAAGTTAAGGAATTAGATAAATAGGCTATTTGTAATATACACACCATTCAACAATAGCTGTTGATCATTCCATGAATAACAAATCCCCATTGTATCAATTTATGATGGCCATTGATATGTCACACATGATTAGAGCATGGTGTTATGATCCTTGATCAGGATTACCTTGGTTATAGGAAGGACTATCACTGTTATCATATTCCAGATCTTACCACACCTACTCCAGCCCTTTCCTCCCCTTCCTACACAACTCTGATGCTTTCTATGTGTACTCCACTCCTCCGGATTAACTCTGCTCCAACCCCCTGTATTTGACTCCTCTGATGCACTTCCCTTTTTATACATATATCTGACCTTACAATATGTTTCACCACTTATGATATATATCACCCTTTGTTGCCTTTTCACTGCCCCTCTGTTGACAGGTCTTACTGACCCTTATTTGACATGTTCCTCTGACCCGTACTTTGATATATCTCTAACCCTTCTTCATTATATCTTAGTTACCTTTAGCTACATTGCCTCTGCCACCTCCATAACTCTGCTTAGTCATCTGACACCACTCTAGTATATAACTCCATACCTCCATCTGAAATAGCTCAGCTGGAATATCAACCTACACTATCCTTTATGTACTTGACTCCTGTCTCACTCTGACTTAGAACTATATATATTCTATACTTCTTCTCTCTGACTGAGCTGGACAACCTTTGTCCTGCTCATCCCCCTTTACTTTGAGTCTTGATGGCTCTACTCTGATCCTCTCTGACCTTCTCTGACCTCCGGCCATATTCCAACCCCTCCAAAATTTAGAACATTGGGACTAGTGTAAGGGCGCACCATATAAGGTGAAGCTGAGTCCTTTCCAACAACCCATGAACTCCAAAGTGTCCAGAGTTCCCCTCCAAGTGCATTTGTCAGTAGTTTAACAACTGTACAACATGTTGGCTATGGATGGGAAATGGCTATGATGTAGATGAGCTTGATCCTCCTTTAGAAAAGGAGCCTGCATGGCTGGTTGCTGATGAGTGGATAGAGTGATGGGTTGAAAGTCATCTCATTGGACTCCCATTTCCCTTTCTGATATCCAAAAGCTGGGTTTCTATTTCTGCCTCAGTATTGGGGATATTTTAGGTCATTGATCTCCTTCTTCTATCAATGACCTCTCCATTGATATATCAATATTTTGGCTCTCCTCATAGAAGCCTTATTGTTTTCCCTTCCACCTTCCCTATCCAGTATGTCAGGCATCAACACCCCTTTTCATTTACCACATTATTGGACTACCTCATCCCCTTGCCTTATTTGTGGATCTTAATTCACAGTGCCTCTTCTTTTCCATATATAGGATCCATACCTTAGGGGATTCCTATATATAAATATGGTAGCTATCTGTACTTGTAACTTCAGCTAGATCTACACAATCACAAGTGTGGTGTCTAGTTTCCTCAGTGTGAAAGAGTCACTGCAGCAATCTCCTCCTTAGGATTTCTATTAGTCTTTATGCTACTATCAAGTGCATGCTGTGATAAAGGATCAGACTAGATGTCATGCTTGTCCAGTATAACACATGGTACTATATATACCTGACACTGGTTCATTATTTGGTGGCAAAGTAATTGCCCCATAGGTTAACCTATTTCATGGCTGATATTACTCATGCCTGCTGCATGTAAATGCCATGAGAAGTATCATATGCTGAGTTTTACTCCAGTCCTCTGGTTTTACTCTGGTCCATTCTCCTTATTCTATCTTGTTCCATTCACTACTCTATTATATTATCACTCTGTTACTCCACACCAACTCCTATTCCTCCAATGCATTTCCCTTTTCTGTATCTTGCATATGACCTTGAGCTATTTCAGATACCTTCATCATGACAATAGATTTTACCTCATTGATAGGTTTCATTCCCTGGTTATGTTTTACTTTGATATGTTTCACTATTTTCTTGATTGACATATGTTTCATCGCATGATCCTTTCTCCCCAACTCCGATCTCCACTTAGTCATCCATTTCCTCCCAGTATATAAACTCCCTACTTCGCTCTGTATATTCCTTAGTTCAAATATTGACATAAGTTAATGTTCTCACCTCTCGTTCTCTTCCCAACTGAACTTGACAACATTCATCTTGTTTGTCACCCATTTGCTTTGAGTCTTGATGACTCTACTCTGACCCTCTGATTGACTCCAACCCTCTGGCCATATCCAACCCCTCTGAAATTCAGGACAACCAGACTCTATATAAGGGTGCACCATATAAGGTGAAGCCAAGTCCTGTTAGACCAAACCCAACTCTGGTGTTTGGGAGTTATATCAGAGCATGTCAGGACAACTTTTAACAGTATATTTGAACTCGCACTTGCATCAGAGTTCTCTATAGTATGGCCACTAGAATCACTCATGCTTGTTCCCACACTATCGCTGATGTGCCCTCTTCTCCTCATTTTCAGCCTCTTTAGACATTTAGCAGCAGTTGTCGAGGTCCTGACCTTGTTGATCAATTCTGCAGTTTCTCCACCAGGTGCACTCCTGTCTCAGCCTCTCACATGCCAGTTCCTTATCCCTCGCCCACTTCCACTGCTCATATCAAAGAGTTATTCATTGATGACAAAGTCCCACCATCAGACGTATGGTCGCCACATACTTCTGTCAACCACAGCAACTCCAGTGATCCGGATGGGCCTGGAGGTGACCCTGATGACGATCCTGACAACACTGACAATGACTTTGCTCTTGACCCCCCCTTGTCAGATGAAGAAGAAGATGATGATGAGCCTGCTCAGCCTATTCCTTATGACATGCTTACCAATCTTGCTAGTGCCATTTGTGGCCTTGCTTGCTCCTGTCATCATAAGCCTGAGTCATCGCAGTGGACTAAAGTCCGGAAGCCTGACTAGTTTGACAGGACTGATCTCCACAAACTCCAGGTTTTCCTGATTCAATGTGAGTTGAATTTTCAAGACTGTCCTAAAGCTTTTGCCTCCAACCATGCTAAAGTCAATTTTGCCCAGTCCTATCTCAAGGGCATGGCGCTTGAATGGTTTGAACCAGACTTACTCTTGATGGAAGATCTGGACCTCTGCCCTCTCTGGATGGATAATTATAATGAATTTGTTTTAGACATCCAGATCAATTTTGGACCTCATGACCCCATCAAAGACACAGAGCATCAGCTTGACCAGCTGTTTATGAAGGACAGTCAGCAAATTAATAAATATGTCATTGAATTTAACAGGATCACTTCACAAGTCTGGAATTATAGAGAAGGTGCCCTCCAGCATCATTTTTACAATGGCCTTCCGGACTGTATCAAGGACAAAGTTTACTGCATTGGTAAACCCCCCACTCTCACTGAACTCTGTCAGCTCACGCACTCCATTGACACTTGCTACTGGGAATGTAAGTCTGAGATCAACCGCCAGATGAAGCAGTTCAACCCTTCTAAGACCTCCGACACTCCTTCTGCCCCATCCACTACTTCCTCCAGCTCTAAGGAGTCAAAGAACAAATCCACCAACAACTCCACTGGCTTCTCTAAGATATCTGCTCCTCCAAAGCCTGACTTGTTGTCTAAGCTTGGAAAAGATGGCAAGCTCACAGCTGAAGAACGCAAGTGCCAGTTCAACAACAAACTCTGCATGTTCTGTGGCAACGCAGGGCATGTAGCCAAGGGCTGTACAAAATCCACTTCCCGCACTGCCAAGAGATGTTCAGCTAAGATGTCTACTCCAGATGCTAAACCCAGAACCTCTGCTCCAGAGGTGAAAAAATAGTCAGCAACCCCTGTAACTCCATATGGATAGGAGGTTGCATTGATTCTCTCTGTGCTCTCAAGGAGATTCATCTCAATGCATCCACTCTTTCTGACCCATGATCACTCATGCCTTCTATTACTTTTATTTCTTTTGAAATTCCTCCTTCTCCTGCATTGTTAGATTCCAGTTCCTCCAATTGTTTTATCAACATATCTTTTGTTAGTAAACATGGACTTCCTACCTACTCTGTTTCTCCACTTCAACTCTGCTTGTTTGATGGAACTTCTAATTCTACCATTGCTTAAGCTGTTGACCTTTCTATTTGTTTCAAAACTGGTGATATCACTCTGACAACATTTTATATTACTCCATTGGATGATTCTTGTTCTCTTGTTCTAGGACACAACTGGCTCACCCACCACAGTCCATTGATTGACTGGGTTTCAGGCAGTATCTTGTTCTGCTCACCTGGACAAGCCATGCCAGCTCCCCCAAGCTTATCTCTGCAGCCTCTGGCTTCTCTGCCTAAGGTTGACTCCTCCTCAAATCCACTGTGTTTCTCTGACTGCAAGGCTCCTCCTATTATGCTCATTGGTGCTCCTGCCTTTGCACTTGCCTGTCGTCCTGAAGGCTCCATGCAGTTCTGTCTCCAACTCCAGAATCCCGAAAGCGATTTGCACACCACCTCCATTGATCCTGATCCAGTTGATCTCTCCAGCATCCCTCCAGAATATCACAATTTCACTGATGTTTTTAGTAAAAGCAAAGCCTTCAAGCTTGCTCCACATCGCGATTTTGACCTGAAAATCAATCTGAAAGAAGATACTTTCCCTCTGGTCAGCACTACTTACTCCCTTTTGCCCTCCAAGCTTGACTCTCTCCGAGCATTCCTCGATGAACATCTTTCTATGGGTTTTATCCACCCATCTTCTTCTGCTCACACAGCTCCAGTTCTCTTCATCCACAAGAAAGATGGTTTGCTCTGCCTTTTCATCGACTTTCGAGAACTTAATAAGATCATGAAAAAAGACTGCTATCCACTCCCATGTATCTCCAATCTCCTAGACACTCTGAGCCATGCAAAGATTTATACCAAAATCGACCTCTGGCATGCCTACCATTTGGTTCATATTACTAAGGAAGATGAATGGAAGACTTCTTTTCAAATGTGCTATGGCTCCTATGAATGGCTCATCATGCCTTTTGGTCTCACCAATGCCCCTGCGGCTTTTCAGTGGTTTATCAACTCCATTTTCACAGATCTTCTCGACATCTATATCATCATCTATCTGGACAACATCTTTATTTTCTCTGCAGACCATGCCTCACACAAAGAGCATGTCTGCGAAGTCCTTCAATGACTCTGGAAACATGGCCTTTACGCTAAGCCTGAAAAATGTGAATTCCACACCAAATCCACCAAGTACCTTGGCTACCAGCTTTCTCCCACCAGCCTTACCATGTCCACTGAGAAGGTCAAAACTATTCATGACTGGCCAGAGCCCCAGAAAGTCCATGACATTCAATTTTTTCTTGGTTTTGCAAATTTCTACTGCCATTTTATTCATGATTACTCTGGTCTCATTATTCTGCTCACCTGCCTTACTCACAAGGGCACCCCTCAGGACTTCAACAATGCTTGTTGCTTGGCTTTTCAGCACCTCAAAAATGCTTTTACCTCCATTTCTATCCTCACCCACTGGGTCCCCAATGCACCCCTTATTATCAAGACAGACACTTCTGACTATGCGATCACCAGAATACTCTCACTCTGATGTCCAGATGATGAGGTCCACCCAGTCACTTTTTATTCCCACACCCTCTCCACTCCTGAACTAAACTACAATACTCACAATAAAGAGTTGCTCACTATTCACAAGTGCTTCCACACTTGGCAATACTACCTCAAAGGCTCTGCTACTCTAGTCAACATCATTACCAACCACAAGAATTTAGAATACTTCGCAATGTCCAAGCTCCTGACTCACCAGCAAGTGCACTGGTCAGAGTTCCTCTCTCAGTTCAATATGATCATCCATTTCCACTCTGAATGCTTAGGTGCTAAGCCTGATGTGCTCACTAGACACTGAGACATCTATCCCAAAGAGGGGGATAGGAACTACACCCACATCAATCCACATAATTTCTGCCCCAATTTCACACAGGAACAGCTCTCCACTTCACTCCAGGCTACTTACTTATTAACTCTGATCCTTCACACTGCTTCCCTGTTTGATATCAAAACCCTCCATAATGACATCCTTTCTGCTCTCCCTTCTGATCCCATCACCCCTATTCATCTGTCCAACTCTGACTCTTCTGACTCTTGCTGGACCATTGACCCAGAAGGTTTCTTATATCTAGATGACCATATCTATGTCCCCGACACTAACAGCCTCTGACTCCAGGTTCTCCAGTACAAGCATGATCATCCACTCTCTGGTCATTTTGGACAGAATCACACACTTGAACTTATCCACTGTGAATACACCTGGCTGGGCATTCATACCTTTGTCAAGAAATATGTCTTCTCCTACACAGCTTGTACTCATGCCAAGGTTTCCCACCACAAGCCTTATGGGCTTCTCAAACAACTCCCCATCTCTGAAAAGCCCTGGAATTCCATCTCCATGGACTTTATTGAGCAACTCCCAGCATCCTCTGGACATACCTCCATTCTTATCATCATTGATCGCCTCTCTAAGCAATGCATCTTCATCCCAACTGATGATAAAGTCATATCTCTGGAGCTTGCAAAACTCTTCCTACTCCACATCTTCTCTAAGCATGGAGTTCCTTCCCACATCACCTCCGGTCAAGGCTCTGAGTTCATATCTCACTTTTTCCACTCTCTCGGTAAAGCTCTTGACATCCAACTCCACTTCACCTCCAATTAGTATCCAGAAGGCAATGGTCAAACTGAAAGAATGAACCAGACCCTAGAACAATACCTTCAGATCTATTGTAACTATCAACAGGACAATTGGTCTGAGCTCTTGCCCCTCGCAGAGTTTGCTTACAACAATGCTCCAAATGCTACTACTGGTGTCTCTTCATTCTTCGCCAACAAGGGTTATCATCCTAACATCACCATTTATCTGGAGTGCAACCTCACTTCTGCTTGAGCCTGAGATTACTCCATAGACCTCAATTCACTTCATCAATTTCTCTGTGAAGAAATAGCTGCCACTCAGGAATGGTACCAAGAACCAGCTGACACTAAATGAACTTTGGCACCAGACCTGAAAATCAGTGATCAAGTTTTCATCAAAGCTAAGTACTTCTGGTCCACTTGACCATTGAAGAAACTGTCTGAAAAGAACTTAGGTCTATATCCCATCATTGCTCAGGCAGGCACGCTATCCTTTATGCTCTGTCTTCCAGAAAACATGAAGTCCGTTCACCCCATTTTCCATGTTTCACAGTTAGAACCCTCTGTCCCCAACACCATTCCGAACTGTACACAGCCACCTCCACCTCTGGTTGAAGTCAACGGAGAACCAGAATATGAAATCTCTGAAATCCTAGACTCCAAAATCGATTGCAGATGCCATAATTGCAAATTGCTATACTTGATGCATTGGTCTGGATATGAAGGAACTGATAAAGAAACTTCTTGGCTTCTTGCTACTGAGCTTAGCCATGCCTCTGAACTTGTTGAGGAGTTCCACCTCCAGTATTTGGACAAGCCCAGACCTCACTCCTCTTAACTTTTTGCTTTGAAAATTGTATACCACTCTTTTTATTTACAGGAGAGGTGGCCAGACTACCTATACCTCTACATTGTCCTCTACTTTCTCTTCTGAGTCCCCATACAGTTTTGCCTCTTCCACCAACTCTGCCAACTCCACCTCTGCCTCCTCCACCTCTCCTTCTTCTATCTTGTCTTCCTCCACTTCCTCATTATATTCTTTCCTGTAAATCTCCTCCAACTTCACCTCCACCAGCTGCTCCAGCAGGTAATTTTGGTGACACATGCTCACCCAGATGGTGTCCTGGATCTCCTGTGCTGCCACCAGCAGCTGTCTCATGCACTCCACCATCTCCAAGGCTCCCACTTTCTCCTCCATACATGCCCTCTTCTGGGGCTGCTCCAACTCCTCTGTTTTCTTCTTCCTCTTCCTCTCTGGCTTTTCCTTTCCTGGCCTCTTGCACCTTGCCTTAGCCTTCTGGCATGCCAAGCATACCGTTGACTTCCCTGGCCCTTTCTCACACTCCAGCACCCTATTCTTGCATCTCAGGCACCTCTCCAGTGCCCAAGTCTTCCCCTTCCCCTTACTCTGGCTCGGCCCCACTTGCACCTGCTCTGTGCACACCTGCTCTGCCTGCACTCTGCTAAGTCCACATCACCACCCACCCTTGACAACTCACCTGTCTCCTGG
>JBBPJU010000901.1:0-16044 GCA_038088875.1 Austroboletus festivus
TTGTACTTGTAGCCTCAGCTAGATCTACACAATCACAAGTGTGGTGTCTAGTTTCCTCAGTGTGAAAGAGTCACTGCAGTGACTTCCTTTGGATTTCTATTAGTCTTTGTGCTACTATCGAGTGCACACTGTGATAAAGGATCAGACTAGGTGTCATGCTTGTCCAGCATAACATTAGATCTAGCTGAACTATCGCCCCTTGTATCACCAAGGGTACCCACCAACAGGCAAGATTTCATCAAAGTACAAAGCCCCGGCGGATTCCGACTCGGACTCCGGCCACATCGATAGACAAGCTGAGGCCATCCGAAACACCCCAGTTCCTCTTCACTCTATTTGAATCCCAGGAAGAAGCAGAATTGCTGGGACATCTCATCCATTCCTCTCCAGTCAATACCGCCTGCATCAATGAACTCCTATGACAGAACCCCAGTCTCCGACTCCTACTACAGAGACTATCCAGCCCAGAAGGAGTCCATCTCCTATACCTGTTGAACTACCACTTGTATCTCCAGATACTTCAAGAAGGGAGCCAGAGTCTCACCAGCACAGACCACCCACCCCAGAATCAGAACCGATTCAGGTAGACCTTGACGAAGAAGAAGAACAGGAACCTACCCTCAGAACAAAGATGACCACCAGAGAATTAAAAGCCGGATGTCCCGCAGACTTCTCCGGAAAAGCAGAAGACGCTAAGTGGTGGATATTATCTATGACCGCTTACTTTCTCATGAATGAGGACCTCTATGACACGGAAAATAAGAAAATCTTAACCGCCCTGAACAAAATGAGTAAAGGGAGAGGAAGAATATTTGCTGAAGGATGGTATACTTCACAAGATGATGCCTCCATTGAAGAAAAGAAGAAGAAGAAATGGGCAGACTTTGCAAATGAATTCGCAAACTCTTTCATATTAGAAGAATCCTATAAAGATAGCCGAAGAAAGCTTACCCAGATGCACATGAAACAAGGACTGTCCACCATGACCAATCTCCAAGAATATGTCCAAGACTTCCAACTGGAAGCTGCCAACTCCAAGGAGAAAAGTAAAGGTGCACTATGCAAATGGTTTGTCAAAGGGCTCAACTTTGACATCTCTTCCCCCATCGTCCTCGTCAAAGAACCAGATACCCTCAAAGAATGGATCAACAAATCCTACCAACAAATGAGACAGATAGAAAGAGAAAGAGACTTATGAGGAAATCGTCTCTCCTACTCTGGAAATGGGGGAGGAAGAACCAAAGACCCCAATGCTATGGATGTAGATGTCATCAGACTCTCCCCAGTTGAGAAAGCGAAACATATCAGAGAAAACAGATGCTTCATATGCCATAAAGTCGGTTGCTCCACTAGGAAACACCTGAGGGATCACCCTTAGGGACAAGGGAATAGCCAAGGAAACCAAGGAAAACCCCAGGAAAAAGTCCGGGAAGTAAAAGAAGAACCGGCAGGAGTAGCTGACGAATATATAAAGAAACTTACAGCAGAAAAGAAGGTTAATCAAGAAGATCTTCTCTGAGTACTAAAACAGGTGTATGACGAAGACTATATGCCTATGGAAGAAGAAGGAAAAGAAGTAGAGGAAACCGTAGCAAAGGTGGAAGTCTAATCCACCTTCTCCCCAGAAATGATTGCTCGCATTGCCAAAGTAAAGGGTTTTTAAGGAGGGGGCATGAAATCATGTCACGACTCCCTAGACTTCCATCTGTACTAGTATCAAAAGATCCCAATGCAATCCAAATCCCAATTCTCGTACATGACCTAGATGGAAGAACCACAATAAAAACGAAGGCCCTGGTAGACTGCGGAGCTACCAATTGCTTTATGGACCAATCATTTGCAAAAAGACATAACCTATCCCTCGAAAGATTATGACAACCAAGAAATGCTATAAATGCAGATGGAACCAAGAACGCTGGAGGAGAAATATGATACAAAACCACTGTGGAACTAGAAATATCTGGAAGGAAGGAGAAAAAAACATTCATGATCATTGGGTGTGGAAAAACAGACCTTATCTTAGGAATGACCTGGCTGAAGAAGAATAACCCAAACATCAATTGGGAGACAGGAGAGCTGTCTATCCCTGATAGAAGCCCCATGAGACAAGAAAACACGGAACCACAACAATATCTAGTAAAGTACCTCTCCTATGACTTAACCCACCCTACCAAAGAAGTAGTCATCCAACACTGTGGAGATGACGAAGACTTTGAGGAAGTCAGGAAAACTACCATCTCTACGGAGCTAGCTATCAACAAAGAAAAGAAAGAAGTAAAACTTCCACAAAAATTTGAAAAGTATAAAAAGGTTTTTTCTGAAGAAGCCACTCATTCTGTACTGCCTTCATGCCCATACGATCACAGAATAGATCTGGACGACTCTTTTACTCCAAAATGAGCTAAAAACTACCCCCTAAACCTAACCGAAAGTGAAGCATGTCGAAAGTTCTTGGATGAACAACTAGCAGCAGGAAAAATCAAACCATTGAAATCTCCACAAGCCTCACCTTTCTTCTTCGTGGATAAAAAGGATGGCAAACTAAGACCCTGTCAGGACTACAGATATTTGAATTCCCATACCATCAAAAATGCCTATCCTTTACCACTAATCTCAGACCTAGTCGACAAAGTAAAAGGATCCAAGATATTCACCAAGATGGACGTACGATGGGGATATAATAACGTCCTCATCAGACCTGAAGATCGGTGGAAAGCTGCCTTCATCACCCCTTTCGGACTATTTAAACCCACAGTAATGTTCTTTGGGTTATGCAATTCCTCCGCTACCTTCCAAGCCTTAATGGACGATATCTTTGCAGACTACATAGCAGAAGGATGGTTAATCATCTACATGGACGATCTATTAGTCCACTCCCCTTCCCAAGAGTTACAAGACGAAAGAACCCAAAAAGTCCTATAAAGAATAATGGAACATGAACTATATCTAAAACCAGAGAAATGCATGTTTGACGCAGCAAAAGTGGATTATCTAGGGATGATCCTCTCAGAGGACGAGTTATCTATGGATCCCACTAAACTCAAGGCAATAGAAGGATGGCTTCCCCCAACAACGGTCAAAGAAACCTGATCTTTTCTCGGGTTTTGCAACTTCTACCGCAAATTCATTCCAGGATTCTCCGACATCTGCAAACTCCTCGTAAATCTCACTACAAAAAACCAACAATGGCAATGGACTCAGAAGGAAAACGATGCCTTCCTTACCCTAAAGAAACATTTCCTCAGTTGACCAGTACTTTCCATCCCAGACCCAAAGAAACCATTTTATGTTATGACCGATGCCTCTCTTGGAGCAACTGGGGGCATCCTTATGCAAAAAGATGGAAACAGCAACCTCCACCCCTGCACCTATAGATCTTCTACCCTTTCCCCAGCAGAACGAAACTATGACATTTACGACAAGGAACTCCTAGGCATTATTCACGCCTTGGAAGATTGGCACCACTACCTATGAGGAACAGAAAGTCAAGTAACCATCATGACCGATCACAAAAACCTGCTGTATTTCAAAGAACCCAGGAAGTTGACCAGATGACATGCCAGATGGCAACTGTTTCTCCAAGACTATGACCTCACTTTCCTCCATGTACCAGGAAAAGATTTAACCCCAGCCAATGCCTTGTCAAGGAAAGATCTCCCCTCCACCACCACTGATAATGAAGAACTCCTCCTACTACCCAATGACCTCTTTGCATGAGGAATAGACCTCGCTCTCCAAGAAAAGATTACACATTCCTCTGCAACCAACCCCCTAGTTCTATGTAAAAGCTCTCCAACACCTTGAAGATGGAATCACCACCCCTCTTCCTCGCTCCTCCCCAAAGGATTGGTCATTCACCAATGGAAAACTATATTACCAACACTGCTTGTACATTCCTGAATCCTCCCGCCACCCCCTAGTGTTATGGAACGATGGGTAAGGCCTCCAACTCCGTTTCCTGACGAGTTGGACACACCGTCTTTTTTGTTTTTCCCTACAGAGCAACCAATGGACATGGACGACAACTTTGCTAGCGGGCTAGCATGGGGAGACTCCCTAGACCTCTGGAATGCCTCTCCTCCACTACCAGAGAACCAAGAGAATGTTCCACCGGAGAACCCCGAGTGGTTTACCTGGGATGCCGAGGAAGTCGCAGACTTCTTCCGACAGGCAGAGCGCCCCTTCCCTTTCCTATGAGGAGGCTCTCCTCCTGTTTTTCTCTTTGTCATTTTCCTTTCCACTTACTACATAGACTTCACCCCGATGGGGTCTTCTTCCCCTTTCTTGGTTAGGATACAGACCCTCATTCTCAGTTATGGCAAGTCACTGCCTCACCCATACCTTCTCCACACAGCATCCAAGAGGCAGTGTTATCTCTTCTTATTCCCACCGAGCTAATGTATCTGCTTTAGAGTTAGGGTTTGAACCTTCTCCTCAATTAGGAGATGGTTCCACACACTGCCCTTCCCTTTTTATCCATAGGCAGTGCGTGCAACTTTTCATCTACTTATTTGAGGATGCTTTCCATTCTCCACTCCCAACAAGGAGGTGGACCAATTCCACATTCAGATTCCTAATCTGAATGGGAATACATTCCCATCACCATCAGTTTACATATATAAGCGCCTTTGTATCATAGATAGCTCTCTAGCTAAATTCTATGCAACTTTACATGAAGCGTTTATGCTGTACCTTGCAAGGTGGACGGGCTTCCCTTGCTCGAGAGAGTTCTATTCAGGCAGACCCTGAACTACAGGTTAATCCTCTATCACGAGGCCGCCGCTGCCCGCCTATTGGTCCTAGCCGTGTGCCTATGCTACGGGCCCGCCACAGGAGCTTTCGACCAGCTAATCGCCGAGCGTCTTGGACTTCACGTCCCGTGTTCCGTATCACCTAGTACATTCCCTCCACAACTCGTTAATTGGCGGCCACAGTGGTCAATATAAAACTATCCAGACCCTCTCAAAGGACTATTGGTGGCCAGGCTTGATGGCCTTCATACGCCAATACATTGCGGGATGCCCTACCTGCCAGTCAAACAAAGTGCTCACCCACCCAACCGCTCCTCCCCTCACCCCTATTCCAACCACTGCCACCCGCCCCTTCCAGCATATCTCCATGGACCTTATTACGGATTTACCCCTAAGCAATGGATCTGATAGCATTTTGGTCGTGGTCAACCATGGGCTTACTTGGGGGGTAATTTTCATCCCGACTAATAAAACTGTGTCAGCAGAAGGAATAGCGTCCCTTTTCCTACAACATGTATTCAAATGATTTGGTTTACATGACAAAGTAATCTCTGACAGAGGACCACAATTTGCCTCTGCCTTTGCAAGAGAACTGGCACAATTACTCGAATACGATGTAGTACTTTCCACTGCCTATCATCCACAAACCGATGGGGAAACTGAACGAGTAAACCAAGAACTAGAAAACTATCTACATATCTACTGCTCCAACCTACCCCACAAATGGACAGAATTCCTCCCCATTGCAGAATTCCACCACAACGCTACTACCCACTCAGCAACCAAACAATCCCCGTTCTATACAATAATGGGATATAAACCACATTCCTACCCTCCCCTAGGAAAAACCTTTATCCCTGCCACAGAAAACCGTCTGAAAATGATAGAAAATGCCCGAGAAGAAGTCAAGGCCGCCCTTATCTTATCTCAACAAAATATGACGAAGAAAACCCGATCAAACTTTAAACCATGGAAAATAGGAGACAAAGTTTGGTTATCAAATAAAAACCTAAAAATACCATATACCTCCTGAAAGCTTGCTCCAAGAAGAGAAGGACCCTTCAAGATCATTAAAGTTCTTTCCCCTCTTATGTATCAACTGAAGCTACCACTAACCTGGAAGATTCATGACATGTTTCATGCTTCCCTTCTTTCCCCATTTACCCAGACGGAAGGGTACAGAACTCTGTTTACCAAACCACCCCCAATGGAGATAGATAATGAAGAAGAGTATGAGATCGACCAGATCGTGAACCATAGAGGACCTCCTGCCCAGCGATAATATCTAGTCCACTGGAAAGGATATCCCTCTTCTGAGGATACTTGGGAAAAAGAAAACAACTTCACCAACACGGACGAAATATTAAAAACCTATAAAAACCAACACGCTCTCTAACATGCATTCCAAATAACCCTCCGTATACACCCCATTCTACCGCTTCTCTTTAAAACCCCAGAAAAATCCCAAACTAGTTCGAAAATTTTCCCATATCCCTATCTTTGTCCCCGGATGACATGTACACTTCGATCGGATACACATCAAAGAACACTCCTTCTATTGTGATACCCCTTATTGCCCATATCACACTTCCCCCTGGTGACCTCTCACGGTGGCATATTCTAACCAAACCCACATTGATCCGCTCTGCACTAGCCAACCTTATCTCTACAATTCCGTCATCCCCACCATCTTTCCTGTCAATATGAACGTGTATCTTTCTTCCATTTCAGACATTTATATTTTAGATACTTTACCAATTTCCAAATGATGACGACTCTATGCCCTCTTCCTCGATACCCCCACCACTCTCGAGCATCTCCTCAATCACGATGATCTATGGTTCCCTTCCCCCCTCCTCACGACCATCTTCTCCTACAGAAGTCTCGCAGTGGTCAGAAATGTGGCAGCCACATCACCCAACTTTCCCAACAATGCTACCAATGCCCTTGAGGAATCCATTGAGCACGTACTGGACACCCTCCACCACCTTAACTTCGACAGAACAATCAGCTCACTCCCAGCTGTCCCCTTGCTCAACTTCATCGAACAGGTGTTCCAGGAACAACCCCAATTTATTCGACTCAGAGGATATTGCTCAGGAAGATATTATCAAAGTATCATCAGAGCTAGCGCTGGGAATTTCGCTGATGTGATTATCTCGCCTAACTGGATCCCCCCTCTCCCATGCCACGGCCCAAGTGGAAAGAATCCTCGTCCCTGAACATCTCTTACTGACTCATCTAATGAGTTGTCTGATGAAGGACAAGAAACTCTCCCCATACCACCCCCCCTCCAAGATAGAATCACCAGTCCCCCTATCCCAGCTCGACACCTGGCACCTGCAGTCCCTTATCCAGTACTTCACTGCAGACGATGCAAAGCAACTGACCACACCATCACTGCCTGCCAAAACTATACCTGTCCCTACTGTCACAACGTCGCCCCAGGACATGGTCCTCACCATTGTCCAGAACGACCCTGCTCTCCCAGGTTGGAGAATGAGGACAGATCTATGGCGTGAATCAGGGTTTTAGCCATACAATGGAGGTAATGTTATGATCTCTGACAGAGATTGTCTCGGTCACAGGAAGGACTGTTTTTGTACAACTTGCTGGCTTTGGATGGGAAACGGATATGATGTGGACGTGTTGGATCCTCCTCCTGAGGACAAACCAGCATGGCCGGTGGCGGATGAGTGGTGAAGGAGTCATGGGTTAAAAGTCGTCTGGTCAGACCCCTCTTTTTCTTTCTGATACCCAAAAGCTGAGTTCCTATTTCTGCCTCAGTATTGGGGACATTTTAGATCATTGATCTACTTCAGATCTTCTGTCAATGACCTCTCCATTGATGTACCAATATTTTGGCTCTCCTCATGGAGGCCTCATGACCCTATCTTCCATTCTCCTATCCAGTATGTCAGGCATCACCAGCCCCTTTTCATTTATCTTATCTTTGGACTACCTCATTCCTTGCCTCATGTGAGGTGTAGCATTTGTGGATCTCAATCTGCAGTGCCTCTTCCTTTCCATAATAGGGATCTATACCTTAGGGGATCACTATAAATACAGTAGCCATTTGTACTTGTAGCCTCAGCTAGATCTACACAATCACAAGTGTGGTGTCTAGTTTCCTCAGTGTGAAAGAGTCACTGCAGTGACTTCCTTTGGATTTCTATTAGTCTTTGTGCTACTATCGAGTGCACGCTGCGATAAAGGATCAGACTAGGTGTCATGCTTGTCCAGCATAACATCTATAACCCGGAAGATCAAATATTACTCTCCACAGAATATCTCAAAACATTGAAACCATCATGGAAATTGACTGAAAAATGGATTGGACCATATAAAGTAAAACAGATGATTGGTCCCAATGCAGTGAAACTGCTTCTACCGAAGAAAATGAAAATCCACCCAGTCGTAAACATTTCCCAAGTAAAACCTTATTTAACCCAACTAAACAGACAACCACTCTTCCACCCTGGCCCAGTACACGTGTCAGAAGAACTGGAAGTTGAATATGAAGTTGATCACATGGTTGATATCCGCAAAAAGGGATTGAAAACCGAATATCTAATTCATTGGGCAGGCTATGATGACACAGATCGTACATGGGAACCCTTATCTAACCTTAAAAATGCAAAAGAGGCGATTGCTCTGTTTCACAAAAGAAACCCTAAAGCAATAATTCACCACACTTTTATCAAAAGATTTGGTTTATTTAACCCATTTGAAGCTGAAAATGAGGCCATTCCTCTTGTGGTCACCCAGGTGTTCAACCCATAGAAGGGGGGCAGTGTTACGGCCCTCATTTTCCCTATGATTTTCTCCTGATTTTTCTGATCATTTTCATATTAATCTTATCTTATCTTTTGGACTTAGAAACTTTTCGCATTCATGGGAAATACTTCCCTTTTATATTATTCAGGTAAACCCAACCACCTCATGCCTTTCCCTCTTCTCCTTCAGACTTCTTATCCATAAGGGGATAGGAACACATGTTCTCCTTATTCTTTTAATCACCATTTCTTCTATGTTTCAGAAACATGCCTATTTAATCTCTGCATGCTTCTCTTCCATTCCATTGCAGTGCCATGCTTCTTATGACTTAGGCTGACTCCAGCAGCACAGCCTTTATGGTACGATTGGCTGCCACACTTGGCTGTGTGCATTGCCTTGTATTTGTAATTCAGGACCATATCCTATTGGTTCCCTATTTAGAAGTAGTACAAACATGTACATACATTAGAATAGTATATAAAGCCCAAGATCGCAGAGCTGGCTCCCCAGTTCTGAAGTCTTGGAGATTTCCTCTAAGTATTCCTCTGAAACCCTGGTGTGACTAGTACACTGTCACCCATACTTTATATTATCGAACCTTGAACACATTGGTGGACACTGCATGTCACATCATTTGTTAGAGTATTTCATTACTTCAGAACTACCAACTTCCCTCCTAACGATATCAGGATGGAAGGTCGAAACGAAAGCAACACATCCCTTAGGAATAAAAGACCTTTCCTGGTTCTTGTATTTTGAAATTGAAACAGTAGGCTTGTTGAAATCTCGAGTCAGAGACACTAACTCGTAGTAGTGTCATCTTCCCCCAGTACAGGATGATTAGTGGCTGCTAAGAGAGAGCCATCTGAATTAGGGTTAAACTGGTTGACAGGACTTGATGAAGAAGACCAGTTAGTTGAACAGCAAGGGTACGCGTTGTTGCAGCGACCCCAAGGATACCTTGAGCTGCGAAGAGAGGCGGATAGAATATTGTGGGAAATTGAATGAAACTTAGGCCGCCCTCCAACACCAGATCTTCTCTACCCCGAAAGAACACCTTCGGTCAATTCCAACGACCTTTGGCCCGAGCCTGTCATGCACCAGGTGGACTACCCAAGGAGAGCCACCCCTTTTTCTTATGAAGGGGATCGCCCTTGGCTTAACGCCAACATCTCTACTGTGGCCTACAGAGGGAACCTAGATATGAGGCACCAATTCTGGAACGGAGAAGCGGAGGGAGCTACCTGGGGAGAGGAACCCCTAGGAGACGCGGTCCCAGGATGGTGGAATGTCCAAGCACCACCTGTCCAGCTGGAGGAGACTGCACCCCTGCCGGAGTGGCCTACAGATGAGGCATGGATGTGATCGCATCCACGCCCTACCATTATTTTGGTATGAACTCTATTTCTTATCATCGGACTATAGTTTCTCTTTGGATCGCACCCTTACACTGGTGCGATCACTTCCTCCTCCACCTATGCTTATCTCTAGTAACTCTTCGCCCTATGGACAGCCTTTCCCCTTTCCTGTGATCTCTATTTATGGTCATAGTAGTTCTCCCCTCCCCTATAAATAGTGCTGCCCATGTACAGTAATTCCTTAACTAGATCTACATTTAATCTACATGGTATTTGGTTCAACTGCCATTCTTAAGTGAGGAATGCAGCAAGACTTACCCAAAACCATCCCGGACTTCTATCAGTCTCCTGTCTACTGTTGAGTGACAGCTAGAACTAAGGGGAAACTTTGTGTCTTGGATCTATACCTGTAGATCGCGTCACAGAGCCTAGACCCCTTTAGCAGGAATTTCTAGGACAAGAAATAGTAGAAATACTTAGAGAAGAGATATAACCATGACAGGCTCCTGTTTGCCGTCGAAAGGTTTATGAAGCACACTCTGGAAAACAGAGGCTACTTAGGCCTACACTATGAAATGGTCCACTCTATGTGAGACCTTACCTTAGACCCATTAGCAAACTATGAAAGCCTATTAGGGGCATACCTACAATCTCCCCTTTCCTACACATCCCCTATTAGCCACCATTCCTTCCCTATATCGAAGCAGTTCTTTCTCCAATCTTCATTCTCTATATATAGCAGATGGACTTCTTCTTGAAGAAGAAGCATTTCATTATGAAAGAAGAATAAATGAGCTTTGAGCTCTTCTCAATAAACCGAAATCCTTCCTTGCGCGAAGGACACCCATCTATAAAAACTTGAAATACAATGGCCAGCAGAATTGGTCATTTACTAAATGAAAATGGCGACTTTGACTTCAAAAAAATATGTGAAGTCATCGCTAGTCTTGAAGAAAGAGTGCACCTAGATGCACAATGAATTCAAGACCTAACAAAAGCAAGAGAGCAAGCCGAATTGCTTGCATCCGACTTAATGAAACAGGCATCCCTAGCGGCAGAACAAGCTGGAGAAGCCAATTAAAGAGTCCGTGAATACATGGGACTCCGCAACTGGGCTGGAACCACAGAAGAACCAACCAGAGGAAGCTCTAAGGTTGAGATCTTTGCAGATCCCGAAGTCTATGATGGCTCTAAAGCAAAATTCGAAGAATGGTGGACAAAGACGAAAGCATGGCTAAATGCCAACCCAAAACATTTTGCCACAAAACAAAATGGCACACTAATTCCCCATGGCCCTAATAGGGTGTACACTGTTCTATCACGTCTGAAAGGAGTAAAAGGCTCCTACTATGCAGAAATGGAGTTGAATAAACTCGCCAATGGAACCTCCACATTAATAAACTGGGCAGTTCTACAATGAGAAATCAAAGCCCTCTTCTGCCCAATGCTGCAGAAGGATTGGGCAATGAAGGAAGTATCTTCCTATAAGCAGAAGGACCAGGACGTGTATACATTCCTGGCCAAATTTAGAACCCTGATATGGCAAGCCCGCTGCACGGACAAACATGCAGTGTATCTCCTTGAAACCAATGTAGGAGAAGAAATTAAGAAAGAAATGTTCAGACAAGGTTTAAGGGGACAATCGCTGGATGACACCCTTAAAACCATTGAGATAATCGGAACAAGAATTGAAGCCTATAAAATGGCCTCAAAAGGAAATGCTTCAGAACAGAAGACCCCCGCCAACCAATTCCAGAAAAGAAACAAAGAAGCGAGGGCAACCTCCTCCAAAATCACCTGTTTCAAGTGCGGAAAGAAGGGTCACTCTATGGCCAAATGCAATGCAAAAGGCTCCGACGTCAAAAAGCAGTGTCAAAACTGCAAGTTCTATGGCGGACATCATGCCGAATGCAAACAAAGAAATGCCCACTCTACCACCACAGGAGGAGTAACCTCCTGGGATCAAGAAGAAAAGAAGGAGGAAAAGTCTAACTTCAACGACCCCTTTAGGGAAGTTCGCGGAATGACCTATGAACAAATGAAGGCCCATTTCACCAAACAAGAAAAGGGAAAAGGCCAAGCAAACTGAGAGATCTGGGATCTCAGTTTGCTAGAAATAGATTTGAAATTCTTAAAGAGGACAAAGTCCCATCCGAGGCAGCTTCTGATGAGCCATCAGAAGAAGTGAAAGGGAAGCGGTTAGCCAAAAGCCGCATTAACTCCTTACAGTCAGAAGGGTACAAAACCCTAGAACCTGAAATCCGAAACACGGAACCAGATAGATTAGATCTTCTGGAACCACTATCTATAGGTTTACAGGAATACCCAGACCCTGAAACCACCCACCATGTCGATATGAGAGTCCTAGCAGCAATCAGAAAAGAAGAAGAAGCTGAAAACGTGGAAACTGAACCCACTATATTCTTCACATGTGCTGTGCACATAAAAGATGAAATTAAATTAAAAATCAAGATTGGAGTAGATAAGAACTCCTTATCCGAAACAGAAGCCCTGCTAGACAGCGGTGCAAACTATATCTTCATGGATAAACATTAGGCTGAGAAATGAGGAGTCTCCTTAAGGCAACTCTCACGCCCTATCCCTGTATTTAATGTAGACAGAACAAAGAACTTCACTGGAAATATTACTCACACTGCAGATATTATTATGGAATATCAAGAACACAGGGAAAGAATTACCGCTGAGGTTACAAACCTGGCAGGATCACCCCTCGTGTTAGGATACACTTGGCTTGCCAAGCATAATCCAGATATTAATTGGAAAACAGGTAAAGTCTCAATAACTCGATGCCCAAGAAGTTGTTTATTTCTTCAAGAAAGAAGCATCAAGATTTGCCAAGATGCAGATTTAGATGATGAATCTCCAGAAGAAGCCTGGGAAGCTGCAGCCATAAGGGCGGCAATAGAACCAGAACCAAAGAAGGAAGAACGAACTCTTGAAGAGCTAGTTCCAAAATGTTATCATAAATATTTAAAGGTATTCTCAAAAGGAGAATCGGAAAGAATGCCGATTAGAAAACCCTGGGACCACGGAATTGACCTCAAAGAGTCATTCAAACTGAAGAAAGGGCGACTCATCCCCTTATCAGCCCAGGAACAAGAAGAAGTCTCGGCATTCATTGACGAACAACTCCGAAAAGGGTATATTAGACCCTCGAAGTCACCACAGACCTCCCCAGTCTTCTTTGTACCAAAGAAAGACAGAAAGAAGAGAATGGTACAAGATTACCAATACCTAAATGAACATACCATAAAAAATAATTATCTGCTCCCGCTTATATCGCAATTGGTCGATAAATTAAAAGGAGCAAAACTATTTATGAAAATGGATCTCAGATGGGGATACAATAACATCTGGATCAAAGAAGGTGATGAATGGAAAGCAGCCTTCATTTGCTTCCGAGGATCGTTCAAATCCTTAGTCATGTACTTTGGGCTATGCAATTCCCCCACCATGTTCCAAGCGATGATGAATGAAATCTTCGCTGATATGGAAGATGTCTGCGTGGTATACATTGACAATCTAATGATATTTACCAAAACCGATGATCTGAAGAAACATGAAGAAATCGTAAAAGAAGTTCTTTGGAGATTAGAAGAAAATGACCTATTTATAAAACCCAAAAAATGTACCTTCCATGCTATAGAAGTAGAATTCCTAGGCATGATGGTAGGAAAAGACGGAATCCAAATGGACGACTCCAAAGTGAAAGCCATCCTAGAATGGCCAGTACCAAAAACACTTAAAGGAGTAAGAAGTTTCTTAGGCTTAGCCAACTTCTATAGAAGATTCATTTCAGAATATTCTGCTATTGCGAGACCATTAACGGATCTTACGAAGAAGGACTGTTATGATTTCTTTCTTTCATGCATTCTTGGTACTATTTCTTACTCGTTATCTTGTACTTGACCCTAGCCTTTCACTTCCACTTGGATAATCCTATTAGGATAAGTCCAATTCGTATTCTGGCTGAGTCATAACTTCTTATTCTTGCTTATTCATTGACACTTTGTAATTGGCCCGATTACTCAGTTGTTACTTATCATCATGAGTCATCTTTCTATCTTCTGACTCATCGATTATTCTTAGATGTTCTATCACATTCTATATGACTCATCTACAGACAGCCTCATCTCCATTCAAGGCAGTATTCCCACACTGCCTCTCATTCCCTGTCACTATATAAGCCTGTCTCTCCGCTGCCATGTACTTTAGTCTAGTTCTCCCTTACAATCACATCTCTTGTGCTTGTTCCCCTGTCAGACTCCTGAGTGTTCTCTTCCACTCAGTCTCCTTGACCCTAGTCCTTGTCCTACTTCAAGTGGATGCTTCATCTCTTTGAACTCTTTGAGTATTCACTAGACAATACTCTATACCAAACCCTTGACCCTAAGGGCTACACTT
This sequence comes from Austroboletus festivus, assembly GCA_038088875.1. Taxonomy (NCBI): domain Eukaryota; kingdom Fungi; phylum Basidiomycota; class Agaricomycetes; order Boletales; family Boletaceae; genus Austroboletus; species Austroboletus festivus. The sequence continues at coordinate 14,312 of JBBPJU010000901.1, forward strand.
GGACCTACCCGGTTCAAGCATAACAAAAGAACTAGACTATCAAATTGTGACTAGCTTTGCTCTAAGTTGCCCACCATTTCACTTCCCAGACACCCCAATTGGCGTCTTTGCCAAGACCCAGAAGAACCTGAACCTGAAACGTCTGAACCCTCCGAGTCCTCTGAGGAAGAACCCTCTGACCCTGACCTTCCTATCCTTGATGAACCAGCAGATCTTCCTGACCTTACTGGACAACTATCATCGACACTTGTCATCCCTAGAGTACCAACTCCTCCAAGCCCAACTCCTCAACCTCAAACAGGTCGAGTCTTCTTTCCACCCTTAGTATGCCCCATCCCTTCTTCTCCAAACACCATGTCTTCTCAGAAACCCACCGAATTACATCTTGGTACTCCAGAAGATTTTGACGGCACTCCAACCAGAGCTTTACCATGGTTAAGGACAGTACAACTCTACCTTGCTGTTAACGTCGACCTCTATAACACAGACACCAAGAAAATTGCCTATGCATTATCTTATATGAAGAAAGGAACAGCCCTTACCTGGGCTGCTACATTCAGAGAAACCAAGCTAACTGGAGGAAACTTCACTCTGGGATCCTGGACAGACTTCGAAACCTCCTTCAAGGATACTTTCGATAACAAAGATGCGAAAGGAGAAGCGCTGGCTTGGTTAGCCAAGACTCGAATCTACGAAAACCGCTCTGGAGGATACAACCCAACTTTTCAGAACTATATTGTCAACTTCAAAAACAAAGTCGCTATTGCTGGAGTAAGTAATGATGACGTCCTGATTAACTACTTCACATCAGGAATCCCTGTCTCCTTGATGAGATGTATTCATACTATGGAAACAGTACCAACAACTATTGCCAGTTGGTACACCAAGGCTGCTCACTTCACCACCATCGAAGAAAGAGCTCTCGAAATCGCCTCTAGGCACAAGAAAGGTAACACTACCTTTACCCCAACCTTCACCCCTCGAACAACCAAAGACCCCAATGCAATGGACATCGACATCATCGCCCTGCTAAAGAAACTGACTAATGAAGAACAAGAAAGGTGTAGAAAGGAAGGACAATGCTTCAAGTGTTGTCAGAAAGGACATATGACAAAGGACTGTAAGGTTAAATTCGAAAGGAAACCACCTGCAGTACCACCCAAGGATATTAAGGTCGTTGAATCTGGAGTAGAGGAGATGGAAGAACAAGTCATAGGAAAGGTGGCGATGGATTTTTAGAAAGGAGGATGAAAGCTACGCATGTACCTCCTTCATCTCAACCATGTACCAGTGTTAAAGCAATGCAAATCCCCATTCAACTCCTTCTCACATCAGACATGGTCAAAGTCATCGCCACCTCTGCATTAGTCGACTCAGGAGCCCAAATCTCCTGCATAGACTGGAACTTCATCAGAAAACATCATCTTCCCCACTGCTGACTCTCATCTCCCATCACCATACGAAATGCTGATGCCTCCCTAAACAAAGGAGGATCAATTAATTTTACCACGACTCTTTTCATCAATGTCAACGGATTTCTTCAACAAACTGTCTTCCACATCATGAATTGTGGAAAAGAAAACGCCATACTTGGACTCCCATGGCTAACAGAAACTAACCCCACAATTAATTGGAAAGAAAGGACCCTCCAGATAGCCCAAGGAACTGATCAATCAGCTGAGTTCATAGCCCTTCATGAACAAACTAAACAAAAGAAAGAAGGGCTTTATGCG
>JBBPJU010000902.1:0-16040 GCA_038088875.1 Austroboletus festivus
GTACGTTATGACGTTGCTTTATTGTTGTCGGCACCTTCTTAAATACCTTTGTAGTAACTTGAGGCGTAGAAGATATGCACAAAATGACGAGACGTTGTATGTCGCTCCCGAGGATGAAAGGACGGACTATGTGAGAGCCACCCTTTTTGGTTCATTGCAGTATCTGAAGTCGGGCTAACTCCAGTCACAACCGCCAATGGCAAATTGGTACTACGGTGTTTTGAAGTGAGATATTTTCGGTATTGGTCGTATGACGCGCGTTAAACAAATATTTTAGTACCGGGAAACGGCGTTACGGTCATCCTGCCTTTACGGGTGTACTACCAGAACCTTGGCTCCCCCTGAAAAAGGGGCAGACGTTGGTCAACGGCCACCGGAACGGCCTCGTGCGAATTCCGATCGACTCTACGAATGGAATCGTGCTCAGTCTCCGTAACCGCTACAGCATACTGCGGAAAAAGGTCACGCGACGACGGACGACTGCCAACGGCGACAATAACGAAATGTCGGGTCAACGCGAGGTGCACGCGCTTGTTCCCGATACACACGGCTCAAATCCGTGGATGGACGCGGATGCCGGTCCGTCACACGCGTCGAACACCCATCCCCATCGGCTGAGTTTCGATCCGGCGTCGGGTGTGATCATGCTACCCGAGGGGGACGACTGGCTCATGGAGGACGATGATGACTCGGACGAATATGGGAATACGACGTCGCCCTCTGGAGAGGCGGTGAGCGAGAACGCATCGCAAGAGGATCTAGCGGCGCACACATTGGCACATTCCCCGTCTTCGTCTCCGGTGGCGTCCTCGCCCAAGCGGCGTCATGGCACGTATTATCACCACCCTGAACGTCGTCGACCATCTCTTCCTGGAGCGTTTCCGTCCTGATGTGATCTAATTCTTGGTCAGACGCGCTCGTTCTTAATATGCTTTTTTAAATCGTGTTTTGATGGATTTATTGGGTTCTTTTTGCTGTAAATAAATGTCCTTTACTGCATTCGATCGTTCGAGGCCTTGGTAAGTTGGGGTCGACTGGTCTTTACTTGATTACGCGAAAAGAGAACTGAGAGCGATCGTCTTGATCCAAGTGCCGATGGTCTCAGTGTGGGCACACTAGTACTCGGGGGATCAACCTGTGATATTATTTTCAAACTTGGAGTATCACAAATCTGTACCGTTGGTCCACAATTATACTCCAACGGTGGTGATTAAAATTAAGCAGACGACGGTATATCGATGATGCTCAAGGTATTTCATCTGCTGCGTATAGTATCTATCATGTACTGCTCGCCAACTTCAGTCCCGCACAAGGAATGAGCGAATTACTCGACGGAAGCCCACTCCCTACCTTCACGTTCCTTAATGTGGATCGAGGCATGGGAAGGAACCCCATTAATGCGGTGGTATGCGTTCAGGTTCTTGTGCAACGTTAGTTGGAATACAGAAGCCGAACCTTGACGGGAGATGATAGTCGAGTAGGCAAGGAAATACACCCAAATACGATACCACCTGCAATAGAGACATCAGTATACGTCAATGCATTAATACGACAATAGAACTGACCGTTCTCCATACCTCTTGACAACTTCGTCCTTGTTTCTCACCCAGTTGAGATACCATCTCCAGATAGTCGCCGAGTAATGGACACCGAGAACATCAATGTTCTTCACCTCAAAACCGGCAGCTTCAACCTGATTTACCACCCAACCAAGCGAGCAAGAGGCATCTGCACCAGGGAATATGTACTTGTTCATGAATAGACCCCTATCCAAGTACTTGGTGAGATTTCGTGTTGTCGAAATAAGATTTACCCATCTTACCAAATGAGATCCTCGTACTGCCACGATGGACGGATTCCAGCAACTTGAAGGACGAAAATTCCATCGTCATCCAAAAGCTCGTACATCTGCCTCATGAAAGCCCCGTAGCGCCTAATTCCAACGTGTTCTGCCATCTCCAAGCTGACAATCTTGGTGAAGTGGCCAGGTCCACCAGGAATTTCGCGGTAGTCCATGCACAAAATTCTTGCCTTGTCGGGAGTAACGCCATTGTTCTTGATCCGTTCATTACCAAACTTGGTTTGGTTCTTGCCAAGAGTGATACCGGTGACATCACAACCATAGTTTTTCGCGGCGAATGCAGCCAAGGTGCCCCAGCCACAGCCGACATCGAGTAATCGGTCATCGGATTTAAGGTTGAGCTTGGAGCAAACAAGGGAAAGCTTGTTATCTTGGAGCTGCTCAAGCGTCTCGGACTCCTCCAGGTTGGTGACGACACCAGACGTGTAGATCATGCGTGGTCCCAAAAACCTAAATGAAAGTAAATGAGAGCGTCAAAGAAATGTGTATGAACGTACCAGGAATAGAAGTCGTCACCCCTGTCATAGTGGTCCCGAACTTGTTCCTCATCTTGACTCTGAGAGTGAACGATGACTTCGGGCAAGAGGTTCATGAATACATATTTGAAGAGCTCAGGAGTGAAGACCATCTTAGCCCAGTCGTGACGCTGTTCCATAATGTCGAGCACATCGCCTGGAAAGGATGAGCGAATAATCAAGCGCAACCAGGTGGCCGTACACACCATTAAAGTCAACTTTACCCTCAAAGTAGGCGTCGTGAAAGACCTGCATTGGTATTTTTTGTTTACCATGGTAGAGTGCCTTGAGCTCTGGATCACTGATAGTGATATACTCCTCTATTTCCTTTGAAGGGAGGAGGACCTTTTGGTTCTTGCGCTTCCCGTACATGGAGGCAAGGGTCCAATACGCAACAGTGATAGGGATTCCGAGAGCAACGACGAAAAAGAGATAAGTCTTGAGACCACCGCGGTTCACAAAGGGTGTTATGCGTTTCAGGATGTAAGGGACACCGAGGACGAGGGCTGCGAGATGGAGATTGGAGAAGTAACCATTGCCCTCTGCGAGACCGACGAGCGGCGCGTTTTTGATGGCAGGTGTGTTAGTAACACGTACTGGAGAGAATGACATGGCGACGCGTTCACAACGAAGCAACACGACGTCGGTGAGAAGAGGAAGAAGAAGAAAAAATGAACGAACGAGTTGAACACGTCGAGCTACGTTTTATATATAAAAAACAACGTCGTCTCAGTTAAGCGGTATTTGTTCATGTTTGGTTTCAGCCTATGTGTGTGTGTACTCTTCTTCTCTTTGACAAGGTTGAGCGATGACGAACTATTACTCTCGTTCACCTCCTCCTTTGCAACATCCTGTCCCGACTCACCCCGCCTTCATCCCAGAGCCACCATCTACACCAGGTCCCGGTTTAGCGTCACCTCAGGGTTACCTGCGATACCAACAGCCCGCACCGCACACCCTCCCAGACTTTGCGGCATGGGGCATGGATGATACGACCGCCCAGTTTGGCATGCACCTCGGTCAGAGTGCAGTCGCTGCTGGTCAGGAATACGTGCAAAAGAACGTCAGTCACCCTCATCTGCATCTTCTTCAACCCGTGCTCACGTCTGTCCAGTTTGGCGGGCTCATTCCATTCACCCTCCTAAAACATCACTTTAACGTCTCTAATTCGTACGTCATGAAAAAACTGCAGCTCGTCGTGTTTCCGTGGAGGCATAGACCTTGGTCGCGAAAACTACGCCGTCTAGAGACTGGGCAAACAGAATGGCAGCCTCCTAGAGACGATATAAACTGTCCCGACCTGTATATTCCCCGTATGTCCACGTTTCTCCTTCGCTTCTTACTTCTCTCATTCGTTTCCGCAGTCATGGCTCTCGTAACATACATCCTCGTCGCGGCCCTGCAGACTGGTCTTCAGGAACGCTTTCATCCACAAATCCTTGGCGCATCCGCATCCCGTGCGCTCGTCGTAGTCTTGCTCGACTTTCTCTTCGTCAAAGGTGGTTGCTATCTGCTCAATGTCCAAGGACCAGGCCAAGTGATAGATCTTATAGCATACGGAGGATACAAGTTCGTCGGGTAAGCAACAGTCCACGTGTTCTACCTACGGTGATATCCACAGCCTGGCAGCGTTATCTTTACATTGCTCACGGGACTAATAAACCCGGGGATGACAATATATTCCATAGTGTTCCTTTACGCATTCGCTGCCAACGCTTTCTTCCTAGTCAGTCTTCTGCTTGTATCCCATCTTTTATGATCTGACCTCTCTTTAGCTCCGCTCCCTTCGTTCAGTCGTCTTACCAGATCTATCGAGTACTGCAACTCCTGTCACAGTGTCCCATGCGCAGCGTAAGCGACGTATCACCTTTCTCTTCTTCGAAGCCGTCATACAAGTGGTGTACATGGCCATCTTGGTTAAAGTATAGTACTAGCATCAATAGGGCTCCAACTGGTGCCATCTGCTATCTGTGTGTTTTCCTCCACCTAATAATACATTAGCTGATGGTCAGCTTTACATTAATGGCACGATAGACGGTTTTAATTAAACATGGGCTGTTTTGCAAAGTTGTACGAAAAATGGACAGACACCCTTTTGAACGTCGTCGGATATCTCGAATGCGGCGTCCAGGCTCTTGAAATCGAGACTCGGTACAAACGTATCTCCTTTACCTCCGACAGCAATACGGATGATGATAGGGCTTTAATACGGCAAGGGGACAGGAGCAGATGTAGGCGAACGAACGAACGAGTTACTCTTTAAAATTAGATCCAAACCACTGCATCGACAACCACAACCCGTTGCGCATGTATCCGACTGTTGATCTCTCCAGCACTTGACATGAGTAATGTGCAAACACTGAATGCAACTCCGCGAGAGACCTGCTCCAAATCTCGTCAGACACTCAGCTCAAGAGAGAGAAAAACTCGCCTTTGACGGGGAGTCTGCATACGGAACAGCAAGGATTCATCTGATGAATGCCACACATGGAGCAAGTGTCTCCATCAGAGAATTGATCATGATGACACTGTCCGCATGTTGGTTGAATGTCTGCGCGCGTGTTAGCATCGTACAAGGTTCACGGGAATGACGATCTACCAAATTGCATGTCCAGATTCTGAGGTGGCGTCCTGGTAAAGGACGACGTGTTGACTGTGTTTAGCAGCTCGAGTCGTTTGTTCAACAGCTGCCAGCGAAACAGCATATCTGCGTATGCAAGTATATGGCATGCCAACTGTGAGAGTAGCTCGGGCGCTAGCTTTGTCCTGGCATATTCAGTGAGTCCTCTCTGAAAGACTGGTAAGGAATTGAACACCTACCCTTCTGTGCGTTGCTCGGGCTCCTCATCAAGAATGACCAGTTTCTTCTCCTGAATCACCTGTTTCGCAGTTCCGATCTGTAACCGTTCTGGGCGTTTGCTAAGCGTCGTCGTCGTTGACGAAGAACTGAGAGACGATTGCCGATTCAGTGACGTAGCCATGTGTGATTCAGACCAAGACTTGGATATCGGCGTCACAGCCGAGGTTTGATCTCTCTTGCGGACGTGTCGCGGCGAATCTATGCTGGGTAGGCGAAGGATTGGTTCTCGTTGAGGAATCGAGACGAGGGCTTTGCCAGGCAGTGTTTCGAGCGGCGTTGAGATAGACTCGTGGACGCCCGACATAAATTGGCGAACGCTTCCGGTATTGAAGAGACTCGACCATGAGCCACGAGAAGAACTGGTTGTGGAGTGGGGTGATCCGATGACGTGCACGGTCGCTGTGGGGGATACAGAGGGAAGTCGTGGCCATGCGGGAGACAGTATGGCTGCTCGAGGATCCTTGGATCTTGCCAAGCTAAAATAGTCGCCGTCGTTCTTCGAGGTGGGAGAAACTTCTTTGTGGGACGGCGTACCAGCAGAGGCTGTAACTCCGTCGAACGTCAAATCGCAGTTGAAAAGAAGGTGTACGCACGTCGTTCTCCAGACGAAACACGAGCTTTTAGAAGCACCACGGCCATCATGCCAAGCATTTGGACGTCGTAAGTCGTGCAATATTCCTTATGCCTATGAAAACTTGGAAATCATGCTTGTCAAAATTTCGAAAAGATACCGACATTTGGTCAACAATTCGGTGGGCGACGACTCCAAAGATATTTTGTGTTTCCACGTGAGCGGGGAATAAACTCTGCAGCGCTCTAAACATTCTCTCGTGCGCGAATTGTCCATGCTCCCTTGCGATGTCCGCATTGAGTCGGCACAGATCTTCTAGTGTGCTTGCATGGAAGATATATGCGGCTGCGACCTTCCGCCGCGCAAACGAAATATCTGTCGAGACCTTGATGAACACGGTACTTCGCCGCGTAGGTATCATGGAAACGCTGTTGCCTTGATCATTCACAACAGTACTATCCTTTGTTTCGAGAGTGAAATCGCGCTGCGTTCTCTGCTGATAGGAAAAGGTAAGCAGGTTGGTCATGATACGCAGCGTGTGTTCAGTTTCCCCCGGTCGTCTGGTGTCCACTTCGCGTTGATCCGCCGCTGCCAGTCCAAGACGACGAACTGCATCGGATAACAACGCAGGGGATTGGAACAAACGCGAAGAGTGCGATCGTGAAGTAGTAGCTGGGGAAAGCTCACTGCTCCCACTGATTTGATGGGGGCGGACTATTCGAGGAGGTGCTCTGAAGAAACATATCAACTCCCCTATACGACAGGTTCTATGAATGCGCAGTACTGGACAAAAATCAAGAGCATTACCGTTCGGACCAAAAACACCTTGCGAAGTTCTTGGTTCCGCCAGATTCTTATTGTTCCTCAATAGCGAAACCGTGAAGTCTCTAGACTTTCTTGTAGCAGGGTCGTCATCCTCTTCCGAAGACGACTCCGATCTCATATCCATCGGGATGCCAACCTGTTCATTTTCATCCCCAAACAACAAAAATCTAAGACAGGCATCGAGACAGGGTCGACGACGTTCTCTGATGGTTTTGAGGCGCCGAAGCATAAAGGCTCGGTTTTGCATCGATATCAGTGGGCTGCGTTCGAGATCGATCTCAGGTGTCCCTTCAGGATGTGGGGCTTGAGGGTAGTTTTTTGGAAAACGAAAGGAAACACGGATGAAGACAGACGAAGACTCTCCCCATGGACCATGTAGACCCAGTGTGCAAGTTCGCTTCTTGGTGAGATCATGCTGGGGAGAATGAGAAACGTCATGGCACACGAGTATGATATACACACTTTCTCAAGCCGGATCTTGGATGTACTGAGCTTTGTGAGCGCTGAAGTGATTCTGGATTTATTGTCAGTACTGATGCCTCATGACCTGGAATTTCAACGATACTTACTCGTCAGGCAAACTTTGCACTCCTTCTGCCTCCTTCCCTTCCCTGAGTCGACTCTCACTTCGTCTCTTCTTGTGTCCACGGGCGACCGCAATCTCGCCATCTCCTCCATGGGAAACTCTCGACCTTGATTCACTACTCACCCCGCTATCTCTTCCAGAGCTTTCATCTCTCTTCCCGCCGACTCGAACGCTCGATAACCACGTAAACGCGTCCATACCTGATCTGGTACCTTTCCCACCGCCTGCGTGGCCTCGCGACATTGTCATTGTTGTGCTCGATATCGGGACAGCCCGTTTGTCCGGCTGTAATTGAGTTGCGCTCTGGTTTTGATTCTCTTGATCGTTCATGGCTTGAGGGTAACGAAGGTGTATCTGATGTTGCACTGCGGAAGGACCTGGTTCAAACAGGAACATTCCCTTGCCTCTGGCAGCGCTTCCGTGATGGGGTTGTAGCACCGGATTTGGATTTGCAAGCTTCTTCGCCCCGGGTGTGGGGGCTGGACCAGCGCGTACCTCTGCTAATATACTTCTTGAACCAACAGGAGCGGACAATGCTGGGATGAAGTCTGATCCCTCTGGTGCTTGTCGGAAAGAGTGGTGTGATCTTCCAAAGTCGTTAATGAACCGTGACGGAACAGACACTTTGGGTGATTCTAGGGTATATCCTGTTTTCTGATGTTAGAGCTAGTAAGTAGAGTAGATTAAAATACGGCTAAAATATACTCACCTCCATGATCTCCGAGTCCACGGGCCAAAACCTCAGAGTACGGTCTTTGGACCATGTAATCAACTGGTACTCTGCCACATCTGTAAAAAGATAGTCAATAGGTCTGGTGAACAAGTGCGGGTGGGCAGATACGCACCCGAACCTCCCTTTCTCCAGACAAATTCCTTGACTACATCTGTATGTCCTTCGAATGCTTCTACCGGCACTATGTCGTTTCCGTTTGCCCACATTTCAAGGCCAGTTTCGCCTCTTTGGGGGAGACTCAGAATACCTTTCCCGAATGGTAAATCGCGTGCCCTCCAAACTGGATAACGCGTCATGATCATTGTCAAAGGCTGAGCCAGCTGTTTTGAACTTCTCTGGGAGAAAGACTCGGCCCGGGTAAAGTTGGGGGTGGGTGTGTTCTGCACATTCCATACTTTGATCGTCTTGTCGAGAGAGCATGTAACAATATCATTTACTCGAGCATGGGCCCAGTCTATGCCGTATATTTTGGCATTGTGAGCACGAATGCGAGCGGTAGGGAGAGATCCTTTCTGTATTCCAAATTAGAGATGATAAGGAAGTAGAGGTAATAGGAACGCTAACTCGACGGTCCCAAATGAGAACTTCGTCCATGTGGGAAGAAGCAAGTACGTGAGGATCCCGGCGATTCCACTTGACTTGTGTGCCTCCGGCTAAAACGTATCAAGAGGAGCAGGGAAAGTATACATGCGCGACTCTCACAGTTGAATGCACAAAGTCCTGGGAGGATTAATTAGCAGATTATTTGCACAAGAGGACATCACTACTTACCCATCACTGGTTTACGCGGCTCTCTGAGATCCCAAGACCACAACCAGGAATCGATTCCAACGCTTGACACTGTATCTGGCTCTGATGTATGCCAGTTAATGTCGGTTATTGCACGGTAATGTGAATGGAGGATATGTTCGATGGAGCTCTTTCCTACCATCATTAGATTCCATATGAGTCTAGAACTAGGGTAAGCAACGGATTGCACAAACAATCGGAACGGACAGTTTTTCAGAGGAGGTAGAGACAATGTACTCTGCTCTAGCTCTGTGGGGGTTCCATTGAACGTCTGCCACATCCCAAGTACCACCTTGAGGTAAGAATCTCGGGATTTCCAAAGGTGCTTCAAGGTCGATGATGAACAGTCCACGTCGTCTGAGGGATTTGCAGTCAGGTGACAACGATTGGAGCTTGGAGTCTTATATGCTTACGCTGCAAGGACGATGTCACGATTCGTCGGGCTGATGCTCATCTAGTACAAGTGCAAGTTAGACACTTTTTTGCATCCATTGGTGATACGACTAACATTTCCAACGGCATCTCCGACCAGCTCTTTCATGTCGATCTGTAGACTTCTTCTAAAGTTGCCACCGTCATCCGGAGACGTGGAAGGTTGAGATAGCTGGCTTGTCGAGGCAGCGAAATGGAGTGTTGGCACATCGCGATACGATGCAATACCGGCAGAGATGTTGTCTTGTGGTTGAACGTCGTACAGTGGTGGAGCCCACGAGGGTCTGCGAGCGGAAAGGAGACTTAGGCTAGACGGAATTGGACCATCCCTATCACGTTCTATGACATTGTCATTGACAATTCTGATCCGAGCAGAAGACGATCGCGTCTGTGACTTTGAGGAGGAGCGGGACATTTATTATTATGTAAGTAATAAATAATTATTTTATTCGTTCTTGACTCGACATCATCGATCTGGCATTCTTACTCCTTCGTTCTCGCTCGACGACCTCCAAGCGCGTCGTTCGCATGGTCTCCTCTCTTCCTTCTCTTCCACTCGTTCCCGGAACGGACCCTTCTTCTTGCATACTCGATGCATTCCGGACTGCCATCGCAAATCGCATATCCGATCGATTACCCCAACTCTCGATAGAACAGGCTTATTCCGGTGTTGATTATGGAAAAAAGGGTGTCGATTTCACCATCGCACTTCCCCGATTTCGACTCCCCGGAAAACCTGACGAGCTCGCAAAGACCGTCCTACGAGACGTACGTCCTCCCTCTTACCCCCATGTCTCTGCCAGCTTATTCCGTGCTTCTTGATTCTCGTAGTTCCAACCTGACGATTTCATCTCATCCATATCACACGACAAACAATTCCTCCATTTCCAGCTGAACAACGCGTCTCTCATCCGCGAGGTCCTTCATCAAATTCATGCCCTCACCCACGACTCGTCCTCGGGAAAACCATCCTACGGGACCAATACCATTGGCGCTGGTAAAAAACTCGTCATCGAGTACTCGTCTCCCAATATCGCAAAATCGTTCCACGTCGGACACCTTCGGAGCACGATCATCGGCGCATTCCTGACAAACTTGTACAAGACCTGTGGCTGGGAAGTCATATCACTAAACTACCTCGGCGATTGGGGCACACAGGTAACGACATATATCCTCTCATGGTGTCTATGCTGACGTGCAGTATTCGGTCAGTTCGGCATGATAGCCTCTGGATTTGAAAAATATGGTTCCAAAGAAGAACTATCCAAGGACGCGATCAAGCATTTGTACAACATCTACGTCAAAGTGAGCAAGGACGCCGAAACGGACGCTGACGTCAAGGTGGAGGCTGCCCGAATGTTCAAACGAATGGAGGATGGCGACGAGGCCATCCTTGCTAACTGGCGAGAATGGCGGCAGCTCAGTATAGTCAAGTATATCGAGGAATATGATCGATTGAACGTCTCCTTTGACCGATATATTGGAGAGAGCGAAGTCGGAAAGGAATGGATGGATGTCGCAATTCAGCGTCTCGATGAACTTGGGCTCATAAGCGACACGAACGGGGCTAAACTCGTCGATTTGGAAAAATGGAAGTTAGGAAAGGCCGTCCTTCGAAAAGCAGGTCCGTCGTCTGTTTGGGTCTTGGAAATAGAATTTTCAACATCAAGAATGTTTAGACGGGACCTCAATATACCTCACTCGAGACATTGCTGGCGCGATAGAGCGATGGGAAAAGTACCAGTTTAACAAGATGATCTACGTCGTTGCCTCTCAGCAAGACCTACACTTGGCCCAGTTTTTCCAAGTTCTCAAACTGATGGAGTTCCCGTGGGCAGATCGACTTGAGCATGTCAACTACGGTATGGTGCTTGGCATGAGCACTCGAAAAGGCACTGCGGTTTTCTTGGATCAGATAATCAAAGAGGCGGCGTCTGTGATGCACGAGCAGATGAAACGGAACGAAGAAAAGTATAACTCCATAGAGGATCCCGAGTACGTCAGTCAAGAAGTTGGTATCACGGGTATCAAAATACAGGATATGGCTGCAAAACGGTATGCTTTCGAAATAAAAATGAATGCACGTCCCACTGAGCCTTACTCCGAAGGATTAATAATTATACCTTTAACTGGGATCGTATGTTGTCCTTCGAGGGCGATACCGGTCCCTACCTTCAGTACGCTCACGTCCGATTGACATCTATGGAGCGTAAAAACCCGGAGCTCCTTCCCCTTCCTCTGCCTTCTGAGATCGACACTTCGTCCCTTGCAGAGTCTGGACACGCCCGAGATATCGCGATTCTGCTCGGATCATATCCAGATGTGGTCAAGACTGCTCTCAAGACGCATGAACCGAGCGGCGTAGTCACATTCGCATTCCGCCTTGCTCACGCGATCTCGAGCGCCTGGGAGACCCTTGTCGTGAAAGGTGAGCCTGATCTGGACAAGGCACGAGCAAGACTCTGGCTATATATTTGCGCACGAGATGTGTTGGGGGCTGCTATGCGTTTGCTGAGTATACGACCTTTGGGGAGGATGTAGACTACACAAGGATGCATTTACTTGTCTACAGTCGTTGGTAATGTTCATGGATTGCTGCGTAGCGGACTCACTGGTGTACATTCATAATCTAGAATTTTATAAATGTACTTGTCTGAACTAGACCATTTTTGTTACTCACTACCCAGTTACCTTTATAGTAATTACCTACACGCTCACGCTGGCGGAGTTGGTTCGTTGAAGCATACAACTCCTCAACGTTGCAAGCCCTCTATAGTGGTACTTGATGGAACGACTCAGTCCGAGCCAACAAGTGGCTCTAGAACATCTTCAAGCTATACTGGGCCGTCAAAACTACGATGCAGAAGTCCTCATGAACGTGCTTCAGAGCCTTGATTGGGACGTCCAGGTATTTGCACTCCTTGGATACACTTCATTACCTGGATAACAAGCACCATGAATAGCGTGCGACAAACCTGCTTGTAAACGAACAGGATGATGTTCGCCCTGCCGAGAGTGGTTCACGAGACCGACTGACACGTCGGGTACAGATGGAAAATGTTGAGCAGGGAAATTTTGAAGTGTGTACTCGCCAACTCTTACTCCTTCATGCGACAATTGACTCTCGTTCTCATCAGGCGCCGAGTTCATTAATGCGTATTTTGTTCTCGCTCCTCTACCTGCCAATTGGACTGGTTTCGGGAATACTGCGTTTCGTGTCTGGTATTCTCCGTGTTCCACTTTTAACGTTTGGCTTCAACACAACCACGAACTACCGAATTCTGAGGCAAACACATCCCGATTCACGCTCTGCAACTCGGCGCTGGATCACAACACTCGAGGAAGAAACTGGCGCTGTCAGTTTCAAGTCTGCAACCGCGGCAGCAACGGGACTTGATGATCGACAGTCGGCATCGCGGCGTCATACGTACCCACCTCCGAATTCCGCGGACGAGGGCAAGGTTCTTCCCGACTTTTTTGATGGCACATACGAAGAAGTGTTGGATATATGCCAAAAAGAAGGAAGGATCGCCTGTGTCATTCTTGTTTCTGCTGAGCACGATGATGTCGCAGAGTTCAAACGGTCAGCAGTCCTCTTTTTGACGGAGCTATACCTTACCTGCCGGTAGATCAACTCTCACGCACCCGGGTTTTGTCCGAGTGCTTCGCGACAACAACTTTGTCGTATGGGGAGGAGACGTCAGGGATAGAGATTCTTGGGATGGTGAGTGATGTTTTGCCTGTCCTCTCTTCCGGTTCACACTAGCATACGTTTTGCATAGCTGCTCAAAAACTACAAGCGACGACGTACCCATTTGTCGCTTTTATCGCCCTTCAACCCCGCAGAAGTAACCTGTCCAGCCCATCTTCTTCCACCTCAGTACCCATATTAACCGTTCTCTCACGTCATCATGGCCCGTCGGTCCCAGAGTCTGGACCTACCTCTGCACAGACGCTTTTGCACCATCTTGACCATCAACTTCTTCCTCGTGTTAGTCCGTTCCTTATCCGTTTCAAAACACAATTGCAAGAACGAGAGAGAGATAGAATCCTTCGCGAGCAGCAAGACAGGGCTTTTCAGGAATCCGCCGAACGTGACCGGGAGCGCATTCAAGCTCGGATTCGAGCAGAACAGGAAGAAGCAGAGCGTTCGCGCTTGGAAAAAGAGGCTCGCTCTCTAGAGGAACACAGGATGCAATTGGAGCAAGAGAAGCAGGCTAATATGCAAGCCTTGAGGTTGCAATATCGATGCTGGATGCGAAGATGTATCGTCCCACCCGAGTTCCGCGGTCCGAATGGCATTCGTCTCGCCTTCAAGCTACCTGGAAGTACTCGCATTGTTCGCACGTTTTCCCCCGGTACCACTTTAACGGAACTGTACGCATTTGCGGATGTGCAAATGCTTCCCCTCACTTTGCAACCGGAAGCCGACCCAGAGCAAATGTTGGGTGGGCCAGGACCCGACCTCCAGAAACTTGAGAGTTATATTCAAACACAGGCAACAGAGGTGGAGTCTTGGTGGGGTTTCAAGCTCGTGCTTCCCTATCCTAGGCGAGAGATTGAGTGGGTTGGTAGCGTCTCACTTGCAGCTGTGGGGTTGAAGAGTGGTGAACAGCTTGTTATGGAACTAATAGATGGGAACAAAAAGTCCAAGCATTTTTCAGATGATGAATATCAATCAGAAGATGATTAATGTTGGTGTAGAAATATTTGTTCCACTTCTGGATTGGGGTTATAGTACCACCTGAGTGACTGTTTAGACATGACACAAACAGCATCGGAAAATGGAAAAGAGCAAGTAACATACACCTCAAACACGGCCGAAAAAGTCTGGCCAACCGAGCCGCTACTTATGTAAGAACTTATTGCGCCTGAGAAAGTGCATATATTGGTCAAACGAAGTCAACAAAATATTTTTAATAACAATTAAATAGGTATATCAATGATGTTTTTGGACATAGTGGAAATATAACATTGCATCCAACTGAAACTTTGTTAACAATGAAATGTCTTCACATCATATCCAACTACAGAGCAAAAGTATGTCCAAAATCTGTCATAGGTTAATATTTTGATCTATATTGCCACTGGCAAAGTGTATTACATTGGTAAATGATATGGAATGCAAGATGTGGAGTCCTAAGTTCTGAGCAATAACTGTATCCACTGAACCTAGCTAGGGGCCATATTGGATGCAAATGGAAAGGATCACCTGACAGGCATTGAAGAATTCAGTGGAAAGGATAAGGCACAGGGCTAGAATCTGTTGCACTAGAACTCTCTCAAAAAATGGTAAACTGTCCACTATTTCAAGGTACAGCCAAGCTTCCATGTAAAGTTGCATAGAATTTAGCTGAGGAGCTATTGTAATGTACAGGGCACTTATATATCTAATGGGGAATACATAGATGGAAGTCTATTCCCTTATGGGGAATTGGAAATACTGTCTGCTATAAAGAAAAGTGGAGTAGGGGAAGCATTCTAAAAGAGAATTGGAAATAAGGCTGTGCACACTGCCTAAAATAAAGAAGAATGGCAGTATGCAAGTTCCCATCTCTTGGTGTGAGAAAACTCTCATGTTTGTGAGAATGGTCACAAACATAAGTAATATATTGTAAAAGGTTTAAGTGGAAAACCTTATCATAGATACAGAAAGAAGAGGGGTGAGGCCTGCTCTGGTGAATGCTGTTATGATCACACTTTTCCAAGCCTTCTCTTTTCTTATTTATTAAGACATTCTCATGGTCATATGCTAGTCACATGCATGGTCATGTGATCTTTACAACTATTTAACTTCAAAGTCTACTCTAAGCACTATGGATTGCTAGTCAATCTCTAATACTCAAAACTTAGTACTTTTCCACATTTGTGGGAAATACTTACCATATTTATTCTTAGAAGGGGGATCCCTTTAATGATCCCAATTATGCAAAGTCACAACATGTGTTGACCACATGTTTACCTCACCTATGCCTCATGTGTGCAGCATGCTGCCACATCCATTTCATAAGAAGCATTGATTGTTACGATTCATCCCTGGGACATAGCTGAGTGCTACATGGACTACTCTTTTCTTTGATTCCCTTTACCTACTTATCGATTCCTAGATGAGTCCTCTACCTTCCATGCGGATATGCTCCATTTCTTTGACTCATCTAGTCCTTGTCATTCTTGCTTACTTGAATTCCCTTTGTTATAGACATTTCCCTTTGATCCGATTACTGTACATCAGTCATGGATGAGTCATTCTTATCTCTTATCTTGGTTCAACCCTTGACCCTTCTGACTCATCCATTCCATTATTATCTTGGCTTATCCATTCTTCTTGACTTAGCCCCTGATCTCAGATCACTTTCCATTCTCATGGCTAAGTCAACGCTTCTTTGATCTTCCATTATATTTTGGACAACCTGATGACTCGTCAACCTGACTCATCATCAGTACCCTTGACCCTATACCTCTCCCCTTTACCCTGATGCCTTTCTTGTACTACACAGCCGCCTCTCCTGTTCAGTACTTATAGCGGCTTCCTTGTACCATAGTTCCCTATCTTAGACCTCCCTTGAGGAGTCCCTACTTCCCTCCATAATCCCCTGTTACCTCTTATCCATGATCTCTTGACACTCCTGTAAACTCTCCTACCTCCATGAATCTATCCTATACCCTGCACCTTCGTCATCCAATTGTCCCAGAACATCTACCTGTCATTTCTCTGAAAACCCCTGATCTTCGGCAACATCTCTGATTGCCACCTCGCTGAGGCTCCTTCTATCCTGACTATCGGTGATGTCCCTCAGTTATCTCTCCCTTCGTCACATCACCGCATTCCCTTGATCACTGATGGTCCTTCCACTCCTGACCTCCTGAC
>JBBPJU010000903.1:0-16010 GCA_038088875.1 Austroboletus festivus
ACGTAGATTAAACGTAGATCTAGTTAAGGAGTTACTGTACATGGGCAGCGCTATTTATAGGAAAAAGGGGGGAACTGCTATGACCATAAACAGAGATCACAGGAAGGGGGAAGGCTGTCCGTAGGGCAAAGGGTTACAGGAGATAGGCATAGGTGGGGGAGAAGGTGATCGCACCAGTGTAAGGGTGCAATCTAAAAGAAACTATAGTTCATAGATAAGAAACAAGGTTTGTACCAAAAGAAAGGTAGGGCGTGGATGCGATCACATCCATGCCTCATCTGTGGGCCATTCTGGCAGGGGTGCTGTCTCCTCCAGGTGGACAGGTGGTGCTTGGACGTTCCACCATCCTGGGACTGCATCTCCTAGGGGTTCCTCTCCCCAGGTGGCTCCCTCCGCTTCTCCGTTCCAGAACTGGTGCCTCATGTCGAGGTTCCCTCCGTAGGCAGTGGTAGCGATGTTGGCATTGAGCCAAGGGCAATCCCCTTCATGAGGAAAAGGGGTGGCTCTCCTTGGGTAGTCTACCTGATGCATGACACAAAGTGTTACACTTGAACTGGGTAGGTCCAAGTGTAGCCCTTAGAGTCAAGGGTTTGGGATAGAGTATTGTCTAGTGAATACTTGAGAGGTTCAAGGATGGAGCATCCATTCAAAGTAGGATGAAGACTGAGGTCAGGAAGACTGAGTGGAAGAGAACACTCAGGAGTCTGACAAGGGGACAAACACGAGAGATGTGATTGTAAGGGAGAACTAGACTAGAGTACATGGCAGCAGAGAGGTCAGTTTATATAGTGATCTGGAATGAGAGGCAGTGTGGGAATACTGCCTTGAACAGGAAAGAGGCTGTCCATAGATGAGTCATATAGAATATGGTGGAATGTCAAAGAATAATCGATGAGTCAGAAGATTAAAGAGATGACTCATGATGACAGTAATCAACCTAGTAATCAGGCCGATTACTAGTCATGAATGAATAAGTGCGAATAAGATGATATGACTCAGCCTGAAGACGAATTGGACTTATCCCAAGTAGGATTATCCAAGAGAAAACAAAAGGCTAGAGTTGATACAACAGTTATACGTAGAAAAGAAAGGAATCGTAACATTACCCCCTTTGTACACTCGAAGCTACTGCAAGAGACTCTTTTAGAGGAGCCGGCACACAGCAGCCAGTTTAGTCTCCAGTCTAAATGTCGCAAACATCACCTGTTATATTGGACTCGGCGACTGGGTCGTATGTGTCAATAAGGGATCCTTCTGACTGAGGACTGGGAGAACGAGGACAGGGAGGAGATCTTCTAGGGCGGCCACACCCCATACTTCGGCGAGGAAAAGGAATACCCAGGGGAGGTGGAACAGGAAGAGTGAAACGAGTGGTAGCACGATGAGAGGCAGACGAGGTGGATGATGACGATGACTGGGAAGGTGTTCGTCGATGGAGAGGACATTGATGCATAGTGTGACCTGGTCGCCACTTAAGGCAGTGTGAGCATTGATAGAACAGACATTCAATGCAAATATATCCCAATCGATGGCAGGAGAAACAGGCTTCGTGGTAGCATGGATGATGTGAAGACAGAGGAAGAGTGTTATCACCTCCAGACCACCATGCTTCTACTCGTTCTAGGAGAGCCTGTTCTTGAGGGTCCAATGGAGAAGAGGAGGCTGACGGAGTGGTAGCTGCCCAATAAGTGGCAGAGCATTCCCCTTTTTCCTTGGTGACTTCATCAATTCATTCTAATAGGTGGGTCATATCTAGCTGATGCATAGCGTCTTCAATAAGGGTCTGAATATCTTTGCTGACTTGTTGTAGCTTGGATGAATATAAAGCGAGATGAGCATTAGACATCATAACGTGACTCATCGTTTCTAAGGTCCCGCATTCTAAGTGGGCTAGGAAAAGATTGTGAAGTGCCGAGTGGGGATGGAGGACGTTGTTGATGGCTAAAGTGTGTCTAGGGTGACGAAGGATCTCCGTATAGACTTGTTCTCGGCAGGTATTGTTAAGAGGGGAGTCAGTCATAGGATCAATGTGCATAGGGGGATAAGGTATGCCAGGAGGGAGCATACTGGCGGTTAAAGTGTTTGCAGTTGCAGTGATAGCTTCGAAGGTGATGAGAGGGGTAATTGGACAAGTGGGAGTCAAGGCAGGAGTGTCAATGAAAGAGGAAATGAAAGAGATAGAAGACTTTTTTTTTTTGAAAGTAAAGAAGTCTGAAGGGTGGTAGCGTCAATGGGGTAGAAGCTAAAGAGACGAAAGGGAGGGATAACAGTTTTTATATTCTTCTAGGGTGGACTTTGCATTTTTCATGTCCTGCTCTGGGACCCAAGAATCTTTTTTGGTGGAGTATCCTTTCCATCGGATCAAATAGAAGCAGTTAGATGGAGTTCCATGATGCCGTATTATTTTCTCTATTTCGTATTCTTCTTCCCCTTCTATTAACTCCAGGGGTGGTCTAGGAAAATTCTTTCCATAGATAGCATTCTCATGGTACAGGGTAAGAAGGGAGGCGTGGAAGACGGGATGAATCTTCCAGGTACGGGGGAGACGTAAGCAATAAGAGATAGGAGATAGCACCTGAACAATGGTAAAGGGTCCTTCTCTCTTGGGCGCAAACTTTGGGTTATCCGTATTTCTTTTTAGATTCCGTGCTTTCAGCCAAACTTTATCTCCTTTAGCGAATGGCGTAAAAGCTTTCTTTGATCATGTGGCCATCAGCTGTCTGGCTAGTTTATGGGTGGCTAATGCTTCTTCTCGAGCAGTCAGGAGTCTTTTGATTCGTTCTTCTACAGCTGGGATGTTACTGGTTGGGAACACTGTTGGGAGAGCTAGGGGTTCATAACCCATTATTAAATAGAATGGGGATTTTCCTGTAACTGAGTGAGGGTGACGGTTATGAGTAAATTCTGCGGTGGAGATATGGTCTGTCCAGTCAGAGGGGTGATTACCGCAAATGATACGTAGATAGGTTTCAATCTCTTGATTGACTCTCTTGGTTTCTCCATCTGTTTGGGGATGGTAGGCAGTCAATAGGGCAAGGTCATATTTTAGTAATTTTCCTAATTCTTTAGCAAAAGAGGATGCAAATTGCAGTCCTCTGTCAGAGATGATTTTCTCATATAATCCGAACCTTTTGTAGACTTTGTGAAAGAAAAGGTTAGCTATCCCTTCTGCTGTGACGGTTTTCTTTGTCGGACAGAGAATTACCCCCTTTGTAAGCCCATGGTCGACCACGACCAAAAGAGAGTCAAAGCCATCAGAGAGGGGAAGGTCTGTAATAAGGTCACAAGAAATTTGCTGGAACGGACGAGAGCAGGCCAATTTAATGGAGAGGAGCGGGGGAACGGTAGGATGGGTGTTTGATTTGTTGGCCTGGCAAATGGCACAACCAGCAACATACTGGCGAATGAAGGAGGCCAGGCCCAGCCACCAGAAGTCAGCCAACACCAGTTGGCGAGTTTTCAGAAAACCAGGGTGGCCCGAGGAGGGGTGGTCATGACAGTGCAAAACAATGTCATGGCGAAGTGATGGGGGTATGTAGACACGATTGCAGTAGGTGAGAATATTATCTTGATATTTCCAATCCGAGAGACAGGCCCGAAGGGTAGGAGGGGAGTCGGAGAGGTTAGAAATGGTGCATTGTACCAAAGGATCAGAGGAAGAGAGGGATGTGATACTGGACCGTAAAGCAGTATCTATGAGGTTGATGAAAAGAGACGGGGGAAGAAGAGTAACGGAAGAATTGTCAGAGGAATCATCCGGGCAATGATCAGGACGACGTGAGAGTGCATCAGGGCCCGAGAGGAGAGAACCAGGGATGTGGATCATCTTGAGATCGTAGTCAGTGAGGTCGAGAAGCCAACGGGCTTGTTGATGGTTAAGATTTTGAGGTTGCTTAAAATATAATAGATTTTTGTGATCGGTGAAAACTTGGACAGGAAAAGAAGACCCGAGCAAATAATGTCACCACGCCTTGAGTGCGCGGATAACTGCAAGAAGTTCTCGGTCATAAATATCATAATTGCGTTCTGTGGGGGAGAAGGTTTGGGAAAGGTATGAACAAGGATGCCAATCACCATTGGAATCTGTCTGGAGAAGAATACCTCCAGTGGCATACTTGGAGGCATCCATAGCTATGGCAAAGGGAGCAGAGGAATCCGGGAATTGAAGAACAGGTTGTGATAGAAAGAGCTCCTTGAGGCCTGCGAATGCCTCATTATATGCGGGGGACCACTCCCATTGTTGATCCTTCTTTGTAAGGTCAAGAAGAGGGCGAGCTATTTCAGAGTAGTGAGGGACAAATCATCTATAAAAATTTGCAAACCCCAAGAAAGATCGAATATCTTTGACTTTGGTGGGCATTGGCCAGGAAGCGATTCCATCCAGTTTGACAGGATCCATAGTGAGAGATCCGGGTTTGATGATCATTCCTAGATAGTCAACTTCTGGGATGTTGAAGAGACACTTTTGTAACCGTAGGCAGAGGTTCAGTTCTCTCATTTGTTAAAGGACTTGTCACGTTGTTTCGTCATGATCTTGTTGGTTGCGGGAAAAAACAAGGATGTCATCCATATAGATGACGATCTTTCCGGCAGTGATAAGATCTCGGAATTCTTTATTCATGAATCGTTGAAAAGTGGCAGGGGCGTTCTTTGGGCCGAAGGGCATAACAACGGGTTCGAACAGACCATGATGAGTAATGAAAGCCGCTTTCCATTGATGGCCTTCTTTTATGCGAATATTATTGTAACCCCATCTGACGTCAAATTTGGTGAAAATTTTGGCATCTTTAAATTTGTCTAATAGATCCGATATTAGAGGTAAAGGGTAGGCATCTCGAATGGTGTGGTCATTGAGATACCGATAGTCTTGGACAGGTCGTAGATTTCCATCCTTCTTTTTGACGAAGAAAAATGGAGCAGCTTGGGGGGATGAGTGTTACGGAACAATGGAGGCGCTCCCCCACTCCATATCCTGAGGCGCTGGATGCGCCGTCTTTTTCTTTTTCTTTAGGGCATCTTGCGGACTTGCAGGACAACTTCTCAAGCTCCTTAGCTTGGGGAGATTCTTTAGACGTCTGGTCAGCCTCCCCCCCGCTGCCAGACAACCAGGAGAACGTTCCCCCCGGGGATGAGGAGTGGTTTACCTGGGATGCCCAGGAGTTGTACGAGTACGTAAGGCAACGGGAGAACATGTTCCCCTTTAACTCTGAATAGGGGTTCTTTCTCCGTTTCCATTCTATTTATTTTCTATGATCCTTTCCGGATATACTCGATCTATCCCACAGTTACCGTCAGTTATCTAACCACCTTTCCCGCTCCACACAGCATCCGCCGGTTCAGGTATTACCTTTCCTTTCTTCTGCTAGATCTCGTATATCCCGTTTAGATCCTTTAGGTAATTCTCTCACGATTGTGGGAGGATTCCCATGCACTGCCTTTCCCCTTTTTTCATAGGCAGTGCATGCCGTCAATTACGGCGTTGGCCCCATGATCTCATCTCCGATGAGATCTTTCCCTTTACGGACACTCTTCCATTCCCTGCTTCTGTTATAGCAGGTAGTCTTCCGAAACCCCCGCGGGGAATAGTTTCCCATCCTATTCCCCGATACGTATAAATAGCGCCCATGTAACTTAGAGTTTCGCTAGTTAGATTCTACGCAATCCAACGTGGAGTCAACTGCACCTTTAAGCGAAGAGGGTTCTTCGTTTATCGAGAGAGTTCTATTGAGGCATTGCCTCAACCAGCGTTACATCCTTTACACGCTAGGCACCCATGCCAGAGCCAACATTCTTTCCGGATTCATCCGCCGCTGTCCTCGCCTCAGTTACGTCGATCACTTCGTTGCCAAGAAGCTTGGACTTCACGTCCTGCATTCCGTATCAATGAGGATGGGCAGATCTTCCCTGATTTCAAATTTTTGTCCAAGAATTCATCTTGGGCTTTTCTTTCTTTGGCAGTAAGAGGATATAACTTCCCAATCTTTGGGATGAACTCTTCAGTAAGATTTATTTCATGATCGCAATCTCTCTTAGGCAGTAGTGGGGTGTCCTCATCGGCGAAGATATCTTTATACATGGAATATGCTTCTGGCAAGGTCACCTCCTTCTTCTTGTTATCGATGGCCAGTTGGGTTGAGGTGGTGAGGGTGGCACAGGTTAGCGAGGGGTTGGGGATAAATCATTGATTGGCTAAAATCGTCCTAAATAGAGATCGAAGGGGTTTGAGGTGTGACATATCCCTTCCTAGAGCTATCTGTGCACAAAGGACGTTGTCTTCTGTTCAATCTAAATAAGCAAAGAGATGTTCATCGGCTAAAGCATCCACCGAGACATGTCTTGGGGGCGGTTCTTGATATTTTCATTTTGCATATAACCCTTCTCTTTCTTGTTTAATCTGTTCATGAAGGGCTATGAACTCAGCCGATTGATTGGTCTTCTGGGCTATTTGGAGGGTTCTTTCATTCCAGTTGATTATAGGGTTGGTTTCCATTAGCCACAGAAGTCCAAGTATGACATTTTCTTTTCCACAGTTCATAATGTGGAAGGTGGTTTGTCGAAGGAATCCATTGACATTGACGAAAAGAGTCATGGTAAAATTAATCGATCCCCCTTTATTTAGAGAGGCATCGGCATTTCATACAGTGATAGGAGAGGGGAGTCAGTAGCGGGGGAGATGATGTTTTCTAACGAAGTTCCAATCTATATAGGAGATTTGGGCTCCTGAGTCAACTAGTGTGGAGGTGGTGATGACTTTGACCATGTCCGATGCAAGAAGGAGCTGGACGGGGATTCTCATTGCTTTAACACTGGTACATGGTCGAGATGAAGGAGGTACGTGCATAGCGGTCATCCTCCTTTCTAAAAATCCATCGCCACCTTTCCTACTGCTTGTTCTTCCATCTCCTCTACCCCTGATTCCACGACTTTGATATCCTTAGGTGGTACCACAGGTGGTTTCCTTTCGAATTTCACCTTACAGTCCTTCGTCATATGCCCTTTTTGACGGCATTTAAAGCATCGCCCCTCCTTTCTGCATTTTTCTCGTTCTTCATCAGTCAACTTCTTCGGCAGGGCGATGAGGTCGACATCCATCACATTGGGGTCTTTGGTCGTTCTTGAGGTAAATGATGGGGTAAAGGTAGTGTTACCTTTCTTGTGTCTCGAAGCAATCTCAAGAGCTCTTTCTTCAATGGTGGCGAAGTGAGCAGCCTTGGTATACCAACTAGTAATAGTAATTGGCACTGTTTCCATGGTGTGGATATGTCTCATTAAGGAGATGGGTATTCCTGATGCAAAGTAATTAATCAGGATGTCATCATTACTTACTCTGGCAATAGCGACTTTGTTTTTGAAATTGGCAATATAATTTTGAAGAGCTGGGTTGTACCCTCCAGAACGGTTTTCATAGATACATGTTTTCGCTAGCCAGGCTAGCGCTGCGTCTTTATTTTCAAAGGTATCTTTAAAGGCGGTTTCGAAGTCGGTCCAAGATCCCAGAGTGAAGTTTCCTCCGGTTAATTTGGTTTCTCTGAACGTTGCAGCCCAAGTGAGGGCTGTACCCTTCTTCATATAAGACAATGCATAGGCGATTTTTTTAGTGTCCATGTTACAGAGGTCGACGTTGACGGTGAGGTAAAGCTGTACTGTTCGCAGCCATGGTAAGGCTTTGGTTGAGGCGCCATCAAAATCTTCCGGAGTACCGAGTCATAGTTCGGTGGGTTTTTGCATAGACATGGTGTTTGATGGTAAAGGAATAGGGCATACTAGAGGTGGGAAGAAGACTCGACCTGTTTGAGGTTGAGGGGTTGGACTCGGAGGGGTAGGTACTCTTGGGATGTAGAGTGTCGATGATAATTGTCCAGTAAGACCAGGGAGGTCTGCTGGTTCGTCATGGATAGGGAGGTCGGGGTTGGAGGGTTCCTCTTCAGAAGTTTCAGAGGGTTCAGAGGTTTCTGGTTCAGGTTCTTCTGGGTCTTGGCAAAGACACCAACTGGAGTTTCTGGGAAGTGAAATGGTGGGCGACGTAGAACAAAGCTAGTCGCGATTTGGAATGAGTCTAGTTCTTTTGTTACACTTGAACCGGGTAGGTCCAAGTGTAGCCCTTAGGGTCAAGGGTTTGGGATAGAGTATTGTCTAGTGAATACTCGAGAGGTTCAAGGATGGAGCATCCACTCAAAGTAGGATGAAGACTGAGGTCAGGGAGACTGAGTGGAAGAGAACACTCAGGAGTCTGACAAGGGGACAAACACGAGAGATGTGATTGTAAGGGAGAACTAGACTAGAGTACATGGCAGCAGAGAGGTCGGTTTATATAGTGATCTGGAATGAGAGGCAGTATGGGAATACTGCCTTGAACAGGAAAGAGGCTGTCCATAGATGAGTCATATAGAATATGGTGGAATGTCAAAGAATAATCGATGAGTCAGAAGATTAAAGAGATGACTCATGATGACAGTAATCAACCTAGTAATCAGGCCGATTACTAGTCATGAATGAATAAGCGCGAATAAGATGATATGACTCAGCCTGAAGACGAATTGGACTTATCCCAAGTAGGATTATCCAAGAGAAAACGAAAGGCTAGAGTCAGTACAACAGTTATATGTAGAAAAGAAAGGAATCATAACACAAAGAGGTTGTCCATCAGGGTCTGAAAGGTGGTGGGGGAGTTGCAGAGTCCAAAGAATATCACAGTTGGTTTGAATAACCCCATCAGGGTGATGAAAGCCACTTTCCATCAGTCTTCTGATATAATTCATACATTGTTATATTCTTATCGTATGTCCATCTTGGTGAAGATCTTTGATCCTCTTAGTTTGTCAATCAGATCTCCAATCAGGGGTAACAGGTAAGCATTTTTGACCATATGCTCATTTAGGTACCTGTAATCCTGGCATGGTTGGAGCTTTCTGTCTTTCTTATCAACAAAGAAGAATGGGGATGCTTGGGGGGATTTGGAGTGCTGGATTTTTCCACTTTTGAAATGTTCTTCAATGAATTTCCTGCAGGCCTCCATCTGCTCTGGATTGAGGGGGTAGTTCTTTACTCTCTTTGGTGTGAAGGAGGGGAGGAGATCAATGTGGTGATTGTAGGCTCTTTTCAGGAGTAGGGTGGTAGTGGCTTCCTTGAAGAAAACCTTGTGATATTGTCAGAATTTCTCAGGTAAGGTTACCTTTTCTCTCTCTTCCTTTTTGGCCAGCTCAGTGGAGATGGTTACTTTATAGATTTCCTTTTCCCTGGTGCAGCACCTGATAAGAACTTCCTCATTTGATTCTTTGACTAGATTGGTCATTAGGTACTTTATTAGGTATCTTTGTTCTTCCAGATCTATCTCCTTCTCTCCTCCTTTTAGTTCCCTTTGGACCTAATCGATCATGGGGTTGTGGTATGCTAGCCAACTCATCCTGAATATCATGTCGGTTTTGCCACTTCTGATCACCAGGTAGTCTCTGGTTTCCTGTTTTCCTCCAATGGAGGTGGTGATGGTGGTTTTATGGGTGATATCTCCTCCTTGATTTGTGGTTTCATCAGTGTTAATGGCTATTCATTTGATTTTTAGCCTTTGTAGGGGAAGATATAGTTTTCAGGCAATAGATTTGTTAATGAAGCAATTGGTTGCTCCACTGTCAACTAGGGCTTTGATTTCAGTGGTTCCTGGAAGTATTTGAATGGGGATGGTGATTAATTCTCATTTTACAGATTGTACATTCCAGGTCATAGGAAAGTGACACACTGACTGAGCTCTCTTTATCAAAAACTGTTACGCTTGTACCGGGTAGGTCCAAGTGTAGCCCTTGTATCCCTATACAGAGACAAAAAGCGAAGAAGGGAAGGGCAAAGGTAAGTGCTGGGAGTCGGCAAGAGGAATGGTGATGGACGAAGAAGGAGGACATCACCAGGGACCAGGGAGAGCGATGGATATCGCTATAAGCGTGGGAGGCAGAGGATGCTGCCAGGTACATGCAGAGGGATGGCCGGATGACAGGAGAGCAGGAATAGGAGGGCCATCAGTAACTGAGGGAGATGGTGATGTGACAAGGGGAGGGTGACTGAGGAACATCACCGTTATTCTGGATGGGAAGAGCTTCGGCGGAGCGGCTGTCAGAGGCATTGCTGAAGGTCAGGAGCTTTCAGAGAAGCGACAGGTGGATGTCTTGGGGCAGACAGATGACAAGGATATAGAGTATAGATTCATAGAGATGGAGAGTTACAGGAGTGTCAAGGGATCATGGATAAGAAGTATCAGGGAATTATGGAGGGAAGTAGGGACTCCTCAAGGGAGGTCTAAGATGGGAAGCTACTGTACAAGAAGAGCCACTATATATAGTGATCAGGGTAAAGGGCTTTGTGATACAAGAAAGGAATCAGGGTATAGGGGGCTGATGATGAGTCAGGATGGCAAGTCATCAGAAGGTCCAGGAAAGTGACAGAACATCAAGGAAGTGCTGTCTTAGCCAGAAGAATAGGAGGTGATCTGAGATCAGGGGCTAAGGCACTGATAGATAGGGAGAATGGATGAACCAAGATATAAAAGGGAATGGATGAGTCAGAAGGGTCAAGGGTTGAACCAAGATAAGAGATAAGAATGACTCATCCATGACAGATATACAATGAGTAATCGGATCAAAGGAAATGTCTGTGACAAAAGGGGATCGGGTAAGCATGATTGGTAAAGAACTAGATGAGTCAAGGGAAACGGAGCATATCCGCATGAAAGATAAAAGACTCATCTAGGAATCGATAGGTAAGTCAAAGGTAAAGGAAGTCAAAGAAAAGAGTAGTCCATGTAGCACTTAGCTATGTCCCAGGGACGAATCATAACAGAGAGCAAGCGAGGATGGAGGGGATCTTACTCCCTTTGTCCCTGATAACCCCTATTCACCCTCCCATCCTGTACTCCCCAATCTGCTTAAACTGGAGAGGGGAGTCAATACCACCCCACACCCACACTTCCACAATTCTGACCCACCAGTCCCTCTCCCCCCCTCGACTCCTACACCTGGAGGACACCTTCTGTGAAGGATCTCCTCACCCCCAGCCATCCAACAGGATTTACCCCCACTATCCTGGAATGTCCCTGAGGATAATGACATTAGCACTCAATTCCACTGTGCACAATGTAACTTCAGACATGTGACAATCTGGGAATGTCCCCATACCATCTGCTCCATCTGTTCATGCCACGCTCCTGGCCACCCTCCATACCAATGCTCCACCCTCTCCACCTGCCCAGAATGCAGGGGCAACCACATCCTTTACTGGAGTTGCCCTTTCTTCACTTGTCCCCACTGCCATGTCACCAACCCTGGCCATGCCAGTTCCAATTGCCTCCTTATCAGAGATGTTGCAGGAGTTTGATGAAATAATGGATGAGTGGAATCATCCTGTCTACCTGGACAGAGAGGGTAATGTTACGGAATGATGGAGGCAACCTCCGATGCCATTCCCTGAGGTGCTAGACACGCCTTCTTTTTCTTTTCACAGCAGGGGTCTGATGGAAGTAGAGGACGACTTCTCATCCAGAGTAGCTTGGAGAGAGTCTTTGGACTTGTGGAGTGCATTGCCACCACTGCCGATGAATCAGGAGAATGTTCCCCTGGGGAACAAGGAGTGGTTTACCTGGGACATAGAGAAAGTAGCCGACTTCTTCCGGAGAAGGGAAGATCTGTTCCCCTTCTATTAGGGAGACTGCTTGGAGCAGCCAGACCCTTTTCCATTTCACTTTCCATTTTATTTTATCATTTATCTCTTTCTACTTTGCCTTTCTGATGAGGGGAAACCCCCATAAAGATCTAACTACTTTGGTTTCCTTAGTTATCCAATTACCCTTATCTACTCCACACAGCATCCACCGATTGGGTATTATCCTCACATTTCTTCCAACTAGACCTTATGACTCCCTTTCTTTGATATACTATAGAGTTTCAGTGTCTTTTTCACTTGGAAAGGAACCCACACACTGCCCTTCCCTTTTGTCCATAGGCAGTGTGTGTCAAGATTTCATATACCCAATCTGGACACTCTTTCATTCCCCATTCTCTTTTGAGAGTGGGCAGTGTTCCTTATCAAGATCTATTCTCATAAGGGAATACTTTCCCATCACATCTCCATTAGGTATATAAGCACCTGTCACATTCTACTGAACCCCACTACCTACAGGCTCATCTCCTGCATCCTCTGGCACATCTTTGGCACCTCCTGTATACGTGCCTCAGTATATATCCTTACTTATCCTTCTCCAATCGGACATTGTCTGGACTTCACTGGACTTCGCCATTTCTTTGTCTCTTTTATGTCATTTGCCTGGTGGAGTTCATTTGGGATATGCACCCACATCTCCACCCTTTATTTACACTTACTTTTCACTTTCAGCTCTTCCTCAGTTGAATATCAGTCTCACTAGACTTTAGCTGAGGTAAGGGCTCTTTCTATATAGTTATCTATCTAGCTAATGTACTTGTAGATATTCTTGCTAGGTATAGTTGAATATCAGTCTCACTAGACTTCAGCTAAGATATTCTTGCTAGCCCCCAGCCTAGCACATTCTGACAGGTTATGAGCCCTGGTTGCTCCCTCTGACAACCTCTGTCACACCAGCATTTTTCACTTCATTCCGAATGCCTCCGAGCATAGCTGAACGAACTTTCCTGTGCTCTGCCTAACCTCCACTTAGCCTCCGCTTACCTCCCAATTCAACCCAACTTAACACATCTGATGTCTACCTACATGTTGGCTACATCCTCGTGTCTGGTTCTCACCAGCCCAGCAAACTTTGCCATCTGGAACCTTTGCATTCAGGCCAAGCTCAGATCCGAAAAGGTCCTTGGTGTAGTCCTCAGCACCGATCCTACCCCATCATCATCTACAACATCCTCCACTATTCCCACAGCACTCTCCGCCTCCACCTCTGGTGCTGCACTCTCTGCTTCAGCCACCTTCCGCCTCCCATGATCCATCTTCAGGGCTTCTGCACTATCTCCAAGTGCTGCTGACATTCACAAATGGCAGGAATGGGATGAGCGGGCCCATGGGATCATTCAGGACCACATTTCTGATGCCCTCCTCCTAAAGACAGAGCATCACACATCGGCCCAGGCACTTTTCACTGCCCTCATGCAGCTCCACCAAGAAAGTGGCATTGCCTCCACCTTCTTCTATTTCTGTCAACTATTCTCCACTTCGTGGGATGGCATCTCCACTGCCTCCGATCATATTGCTCTTCTCCACTCCCTCAATTTGTTACGCTTGTACTGGGTAGGTCCAAGTGTAGCCCTTATATCCCTATATGAGGACAGGGAACAAGGAGGAGGGGGAAGGGCAAAGGTAAGTTCTAGAGATGGAGAAGGAATAGTGATGGACAAGGGATAAAGAGGACATCACCAAGGTGGAGGGAGAAGCAATGGATATTGCCATTGGACATGGGTGGCAGAGGATGCTACCGGACATGGACAGAGAGATGGCTTGGACAATAAGAAATCGGATGAGGGGAGGGCCATCAGTAGTCAAGGGGAAATGGTGATGTGACAAGGAGAGAGATAACTGAGGAACATCACCAATATTCAGGATTAAGAGAGCCTTAGCAGGCAGTGATCAGAGAATGCCACTGAAGATCTCGAGTTCTTGGAAAAGCAACAGGTGGGTATCTGAGACAAACAGACGACAAGGGTATAGGGTATGGATTCACAGAGGGAGGAGAATACAGGAGTGTCATAGGCAAGAGGTGGTAGGGAATTATGAAAGGGAGGTCTAAGATGGGGAACTATAGTACAGAGGTAGCCACTA
This sequence comes from Austroboletus festivus, assembly GCA_038088875.1. Classification (NCBI taxonomy): domain Eukaryota; kingdom Fungi; phylum Basidiomycota; class Agaricomycetes; order Boletales; family Boletaceae; genus Austroboletus; species Austroboletus festivus. The sequence goes on from JBBPJU010000903.1 coordinate 13,783, forward strand.
TATATAGTGATCAGGGATAAGTGGCAGTACAGGATAGAAATGGGAACTGGGTAAAGGGCACTGATGATGAGTCAGAATGACGAGTCATCAGAATGTCCAGGAATATGGTGGAATACCAAAGAAGTGCTGACTCAGCCTGAAGAATGGAAAGCGATCAGAGATCAAGGGCTGAGTCACTGATAAGCAGGAAGAACATATGAGCCAGGATATTAATAAAATGAATAAGTCAGAAGGGTCAAGGGTTGAACCAAGATAAGAGATAAGGAATGACTCATCCATGCCAAATGTGTATCAGGTAATCAGATCAAAGGAAAGTCTGTGACAAAGGGGAATTCAGTAACCAAGAATGTCAAGGATTAGATGAGTCGAAGAAACAGAGCATATCTGCATAGACTGTGAAGAACTCATCTAGGAAACGGTATAGGTAAGTCGAAGATAAAGGAATCAAGGAAGAAGAGTAGTCCAGATGCTACTCAGCTATGCTCCATGGATGAATTGTAACACAATTCCCATCTCACTGGGATGCAGTTTCTGGTCAATCCAAAGATCTCCACCTTCCTTCTCCTGAACTCTCTTTCAGACACTCCAGATTGGAATGCTTTTGCCTCTTCTGTAGTCAACACAACTCCGGATGTGGAACTCACATTCGACACCATTGAAAGCCGAATCCTTGTGGAGGAAGCCCGGCTTGGTCTCCAGAGCAGTGGGAGTAAGGGATTCTCCTTTAGACTCACCACTAGCGCTGCATCGTCCTCCGAACCTTATTGCAAGCATCACAAGTGCAAAGGACACTCATCAGAGGACTGCAGGGAGTATAAGAAATGGACATCCAGGCTCCAGGAGCAATCCACCAAGTCCTGGAAAGACATAAAGAAAATGCCTAAGGTGACTGCACCTCCAACTCCTGAAGTTCTGGAGCAGGCCCATGTCGCAAGGGCCACTTTTCCCAAATCAAAGAAAGTGCCAAAGGCCACTACCCCCACACCTTCAGTCTATGAAGTTCTGGAACATGCTCATGTTGTGAGGCACACCAATTCCAGGCCACTGCATCAGCCCAGGAAACAGCATAATGCCCCTGCGGCACCCAAATATGCTTTAACTGCTCAAGACACAGTTTCCAGCCACCTCCATTGCCACCTTTGCCTGTGTGGATCCCCAAAATCCTCACTGGGCAACTCTGATGCTCGCTGGCCCTTGCCCAGCTCTACCATCATCATCGACTCTGGAGTGACAATGCATATCATCCCCCATCACTCCTGGTTCGTCTCCTTCAAGTCCCTTCATCACCCACATACCATTCACATCGGGACTTCTTCCAAAATCTCCACCACCAGCACTGGCTCCATTCTGGTTATCTCTGAAGTAGATGGACAAAAGGTAAAAACTACCATCCGCAATGTCCTCTACATGCCTGATTTCCCAGTTGCCACATTCTCTGTCCCACAACTCGAAAGTGCCGGATTCTCCGCAGTCTTTGATAGGAACTCTGGACTTTGTTTGGTCAATAGAAAGGGCAGTGACATGATCATGACTGGTACGTTCTTCAGTGGACTTTACCACCTCACCACTTGTCCTGCACACATGGGATCTATTACCCCAGACCATGCTCCAGCACCTACCATGGTTCCATCATCTCCGAGCATTCCTGAGCTGCCACCATCTCTGAGCATTCCTGGACAATCACCATCTCCATGCACTCCCATGCAACCATCATCTCTGTGCTCTCCTGCATGATTACCATCTCTGCATTTCTCAATACCCAATTCTTCATCCAGTTGGCAATCTCTGCCATCTCCAATAGTCGAGTACTGCAGTCTCACTCTGCACCAGGTAGCCCCACATCTTGTCTCACCATTGTCTCTGCCCATGCCCATCACAGACCTCAGGTCTATACCCAACACTTTCACAGTACCCATAGGAAACACCACCTGGGGCACCGACGATGATGACAACAGTATCATAGGCTCCTCCGAAGCAGTGGGAGGAGTGGGAGCAGAAGCTCAGCAGCTCAAGGCTGACTCCATCATGCCTGCGACCTCCAATTTCCCAGTCTTGCTAGAACCATCAAACTTCTGCTTGTGGCAACCCCACATCATCTCTGAACTCTGAAAGGCCTCCCTTCTGGACTTTGTAATACACCCAGAGTCCTCTGCTCACTTTGACCTTGCAGATTCGGATGAGGAAGCGCATGGTTTCCTTTTAGATCACATTTCCAATGAACTCGCAAT
>JBBPJU010000904.1:0-15981 GCA_038088875.1 Austroboletus festivus
CCCAGGATGCAGGTCCTATTTAGTTCAATGGAAAGGATACTCCACCTCAGAAAACACCTGGGAACTGGAAAACAACTTCACCCACGCTGACGAGATACTCGCAGCATATAAAAGAAACACAAATTATGATCGACGACAGACAACCCACTGAATGCTGCAACTTCTACCAGTTCTCACTTAAAACCAACAAACCCACCAAATACACTCACCGCTCTTCCCATATCTCTGTTTTTATTCCAAAAAGAAAAAGACATTACAACCAACAACACTAAGAGACCCACGAGTGTTATTGTCGGATCAACTATTGCCCCTACCACTATCATTACTAGCCCATCATTCCTTCCGTCTTTATTTGCCACTCCCTCCTCTTTCTACTTCCTTACAGGAGAAATTGGCTTCCCATTTTAGCTACCTTACATTTCTACATTTCCCTTCATTTCAATCTGTACATCGACGACCTTGATATCACTGCTCATGCCATCATTCTTGTCACTCTTCATGTCCCTTATTCTCGCCCTGGTCAAAGACATCTTCAATCTCCAGATCCTCCCTCCCTCTTATAGGAGAGTTGCCTTCGCAGCTATCTTAGAAGACCCCCAAGGACTGGCTTTATTAGAAGCGAATCTCGAACTCAGGAAATTATCCTCCATCATCCTCCTCATAGAAACTTATCACAGCTATGTCTCCACAAGACTCCTCGTCGAAGAAGGTGAAACTACAAACATTATTGAGGCGATCGCAGAAAATCTCCACACAGCGGGCACTCAGACCCTCAACATGCTCCACTTCTGTGGACTGGGATTCTTTATCAAATGCCTCCCCACCTCCACCTTCTTCGGAAAGCTTTATCCCATCTACCTCCAGCTCCCCAGAGCTATGGGATAGCAAGGATTTATTGACATCGAACTTGCTGGACAGTTTGCCTTTCTTAATGGGAGCCATTTCCCATTTAAGAATCAGGTGTTTGGAGGGACTACCGGAGAATCATGAGATAGCGAGAAATGAGAGAATCTTCTTCCCATCCCGATTCATATCACCAAACCTCTTACAGACATTAAGGTCCTTGAAACTGTGGAAGGATCCGAAGGGGAAAACTCTGAAGCCCCACCACAGCAACGCTCCTTTCCTTCCACCCTGTCCCCCCACCCCATACCCAACCAGTCCCACCAACCTAAGCGACCACTCACCGCCCACATCACTAAGTACCGAAATGTCACCCCAGTCTTGCCCACAGAGCCCAGAACCTACCAATGCTATCAGTGTGGAAGTCCCATCCATCTCCGACCCTCCTGCCCCTATTACACCTGCCCCTTCTGCCAGGAGGACATCTCAGGTCACCCCCAACATCTCTGCCCCAGTCGCAGAGAGGGTCAATCTGACTAGATGGATGCTGGATTGGGATGAGATCGATGAGGTCCATTGACCTTATTGATGGGGTAATGTCACACATCATGTGGACTACCCGCAGAGGGCCACCCCTTTGCCTCATGAAGAGGACAGACCATGGCTTAATGCCAACATCACCACTGTGGCCTACGGAGGAAACCCGGATGGGAGGCATCAATTCTGGAATGGAGAAGCTGCTGGAGCAACCTGGGGAGAGGTGCTCAATCAGGAGGCACAAGTGCCAGGATGGTGGAATATGCAGGCACCGCCTGCACAACTGGAGGAGACAGCACCCATGCCTGAGTGGCCTACAGATCCTGCATGAATGTGAAGCATCCATGCCCAGATCCCTTAGTATGTATTCCGATTATCCCTTATCTCAGTTATCATTCAAACTCTGTTTCCATTGTGATTGCACCCTTACACTGGTGCAATCATACCCCTTCCTCCATCTTCATCTTTCATATGTCTATCTACATACTACCCTTTGCCCAGAGGATGGTCCTCCACCTACCTATGACCACCCTTTATGGTCATATCATTTTCTTACCCACTATAAATACGGCCACCTTGTATAGTAGTTTTCCTAACTAGATCTATGTTTAATCTATGTGGTATTTGATTTAATCGGCTTCCCCTTATCAGTGAAGGTCACCATCAGACTTAAGCCTATCCCAGACTTCTATCAGTCTACTGTCTACTGTTGAGTGACAGCTGAACACCAGGGATTCTTTGTGTCTTAGATCTATACCTGTAGATCGCATCACACCAGGAACACGGATCATTTTCAGGTCATAGTTGGCAAGGTCTAGGAGCCAGCGAGCTTGTCGACAATTTAAGTTCTGAGGTTGTTTAAAATAAAGAAGATTTTTATGATCTGTGAAAACTTGAACAGAGAAAGGAGATCCCATAAGATAGTGATGCCAGGCTTTCAAAGCACATATGACTGCAAGTAGTTCTTGGTCATAGATATCATAATTTCATTCTGTGGCAGAGAAAGTCTGAGAAATATAGGAGCATGGATGCCAATCGCCATTGGAGTCTATTTGAAGGAGAATACCTCCAGTGGCATATTTGGAAGCATTGGTCATGATAGCAAAGGCAGAGGTAAGGTCGAGGAATTGGTGGATAGGTTGATAGAGAAAGATCCTTTTTAATTCCAGAAAGGCATCATTATATGATGGTGACCAGTCTCATTGGTGATCTTTTTTTGTGAGATCTAAGAGAGGTCAAGCGATGTCAGAATAATGGGGCACAAATCTTCAGTAAAAATTGGTGAAACCTAAAAAAGATTGCATGTCTTTGACTTTTATAGGTGTTGGCCAGGAGGCTATCCCATCCAGCTTAATTGGATCCATTGTGAGGGACCCAGGTTCAATGATCATGCCTAAATATTCGACTTCTGTGACATTGAAAAGACATTTCTGTAACCAAAGTCAGAGGTTCAGTTCTCTCATTTGTTGAAGAACCCAGCATATTGTTTCATTGTGATCATCTTGATTCTTGGAGAAAATTAGGATGTCATCCATATAGATGACAATTTTCCCTGCTGCAATCAGATCTCTAAATTCTTTATTCATAAATCACTGGAAAGTGGCTGGGGCATTCTTTGGTCCAAAGGGCATGATGACTGGCTCAAAGAGTCCTTGGTGAGTAATGAATGCAGCCTTCCACTGATGCCCTTCTTTAATACAAATGTTGTTATAACCCCAATGAACATCAAATTTAGTGAAAATCTTGGCATCTTTTAGTTTGTCCAAGAGATTGGAAATAAGGGGTAGTGGGTAGGCATCTCAGATAGTATGATTATTGAGATGTCAGTAATCTTGGATGGAGCATAGTTTGCCATCCTTCTTTTTGACAAAGAAGAATTGAGTGGCTTGGGGAGATGATAAAGGGCAAATCTTGCCCAATCTCAGATTTTCATCTAAAAATTTGTTCTGTGCTTTTCGTTCATCAGCAGTTAGTGGGTAAATTTTTCCAATTTTAGGAATGAAGTCTTCAGTTAGATTGATTTCGTGATCACAATCATGACTAGGTGGGAGAGGGGTATCTTCATTAGCAAAAATACCTTGGTATGTAGAGTAGGCCTCTGGTAAGGCTATGTCCTTCTTTTTATTGTCAATGGCTAATTGAGTAGAGGTGGTCAGGGCAGTGCAGGTCAATAAGGGATTAGGGATAAAATAATTGTTGGTTAAGATAGTTCTGGATAAAGAATGTAATGGTTTGATATGGAACATATCTCTTCCTAGGGCTATCTTTGCATAGAGGACATCGTCTTCAACTTGATCCAGATAGGCAAACAGATGTTCATTGACTATGGCATCTATGAAGACATGCTTTGGAGGAAGTTCTGTGTATTTGCTCCGAGTGTACAAATTTCCTTTCTCTCGTTTTACTTGTTCATGTAGAGCAAGAAAGTCAGTGGATTTGTTGGTTGCAGGTTTCATATGAAGGGTTCTTTCCTTCCAGTTAATGGTGGGGTTTGTATTGGTCAGCCAGGGAAGTCCTAGTATGACATTTTCTTTTCCACAGTTTATGATGTGGAAGGTAGTTTCTCAGAGAAGTTCATTGACATTGATGAACAAGGTTGTGGTAAACTTTATAGCTCCTCCTTTATTGTATGAGGCATCAGTGTTTTGGACTGTGAGAGGTGCAGATAATCAGTATTGGGGAAGATGATGCTTTCTGACAAAGTCCCAGTCTATACAGAAGATTTGGGCTCCCGAGTCTACTAGGGCTGGGGTAGCGATGGCTTTGACCATGTCTGATGTGAGAAGAAGTTGTATAGAGATTCGCATAGCTTTAATACTGGTACATGGTCAAGAGGAAGGAGGTACATGTGTCGATTTTGTCCTTCTATTTAAAAACCCATCACTACTTTCTCCACTACTTGTTCTTCTTCTTCTTCTATCCCAGATTCCACCACTTTGATGTCTTTGGGTGGTACTGCAGGGGGTTTCCTTTCAAATTTAACCCTATAGTCTTTTGTCATATGTATGTCCTTTTTGACAACATTTGAAACATTGTCCTTCTTTTCTACATCTTTCTTGTTCTTCATCTGTCAATTTCTTTGGCATGGTGATGACATCAATGTCCATTGCATTGGGATCTTTAGTGGTTTGGGGGGTAAAGGTTGGTGTAAAGGTGGTATTTCCTTTCTTGTGCCTTAAGATGATTTCTAGAGCTCTTTCTTCGACAGTGGCGAAGTGAGCAGCTTTAGTGTACCAGCTTTCAATGGTAGTTGGCACAGTTTTCATAGTATGGACTCATCGCATAAGGGAGATGGAGATACCCGAAGTGAAATAGTTGATAAGAACATCGTCATTGCTTACTCCAGTGATGGCAACTTTATTCTTGAAGTTGGCAATATAATTCTGGAGTGTAGAATTATATCCTCCAGATCGGTTTTCATAAATTTGGGTTTTGGCAAGCCATGCCAATGCTTCTCCTTTAACATCCTTGTTATCAAAGCTATCTTTAAAGGTCGTCTCGAAAGTAGTCCAGGATCCGAGAGTGAAATTTCCTCCAGTCAACTTGGTTTCTCTGAATGTTGCAGCCCAAGTGAGGGCTGTCCCCATTTTTATATATGATAGCATGTAGGTGATCTTCTTGATGTTGGTGTTATAGAGATCTTCATTGATGGCAAGATAAAGTTGTACTGTTCTTAGCCATGGTAAAGCTTTGGATGGAATACTGTCATAGTCTTTGAGAGTACCAAGATGAAGTTCGGTGGGTTTCGTAGAGGACATGGTGTTTGTTGTGGAATGGATGGAGCATACTAATGGAGGGAAGAAAGCTTGACCTGTCTGAGGGTGAGGAGTAGGACTGGGAGGTGTGGGGGCTCTGGGAATAACAAGGGTGAATGCTAGTTGTCCAGTTAATTCGGGGAGATTGGCTGGTTGGTAGTCGATAGGGATGTCAGAATCAGAAGGTGGTTCTTCTGATGATTCTGATGGTTTAGGGGTTTTTGGTTCAGGTTCAGATTCTGGGTCTTGATGAAGATGCCAACTGAGATGTCGATGGGATGAAATGATGGGCAAGCTAGAGCAAAGCTAGTCGCAATACAAGAGTCTAGTTCTTTTGTTATGCTTATACCGGGTGGGTCCAAGTGTAGCCCTTGATATGCACTGATAGGGATTCAAAAGAGTATCATCTAGGAAATACTCGAGAGTAATAGATCAGGAGCATCCACTCAAAGTAGAATGAGGACTTGAGTCAGGGAGGCTAAGTGGAAGAGAACACTCAGGAGTCTGACAGGAAAGGGGAACATGATAGAATGTATTCCAAGGGAGAACTAGACTAAAATATATGGCAGCAAGTTGAGAGGCTTATATAGTGAATAGGAATGAGTGGCAGTATATGTGATACTGCCATGAATGGAAATAAGGCTGTCCTTGAATGAGTCATATGGAATGTGACAGAATGTTAAGGAATAACTGATGAGTCAGAAAGTGATGAAATAACTCATGATGACAAGTAAGAGATGAATAAGTGGGCCGATTACTAAACAATAATGATTCAGCATGAATAGGAGGATATGACTCAGCCTGAAAGTGAATTGGACTTATCCCTTTGGGATTATCCAAGTGGAAGTGAAAGGCTAGAGTCAGTACAAGGTTATACAACAAAAGAGAATAAATCGTAACACATTGGATGTGTTTGGTTCAGGCACAGAATTGCAGATTGCGAGACAGGATAATAGCAACTTGGTTGTCACATAAGAGGATGGTAGGTTCTGACACTGGATATCTAACCTCCTTAAAAAAACTCCGAAGCCATGTGAGGTGTTGGCCAGCATTGCTAAGTCTGATATATTCTGACTTGCTCGTTGACAGTGCGACCATGCTCTGTTGCTTACTCAACCATGAGATAGCTCTGCAGTTGTTAAAGAATAGGTAGCCAGAGACCAAATATGAATTGTCTGGATTTTGAGACCAGCCCACATCAGAGTAGCCATGAAAATCCATGTCCATAGGCACATCAGTCCCATTGTAATGGAGTTCCATGTCATGTGTGGCCAAGACATAGTGAAGCACCCATTTGGCTGCCTCCCAATGGCACCCTTTTGGCACAGAACTGAAATAACTTAGAGTCCTGACTGAAAAGGCAAGATCCAGTCAAGTTTCAAGCATCAAATATATCAAGGAACCAATGACAGTTAGGTAGGATATCCTTTTCTCATTTATAAGCATCTCTGTGATTGTGGTGTTGTCTTGAGTGTCAGTGGTGGACAAGAAGGTGCTTGGGGACATAGGAGTTTGAGTTAGGGTGGAGGTGGACATTCCAATATGTTCCAGAATCATCTGCACATAGCATGCCTGGGTGATAGAGATAGTATGACGTTTTCTGTCCCTGGTAATTTCAAGTCTGAGCAGGTACTTCACTTCTCTGAGATCTTGCATTTTGAATGCAGAGGACAACATTTCCTTTATGGAGTTCATATACAACCATGTGGAAGCCACTAGGAGGAGGTCATCAACGTATATGACGAAGAAGCACACCTGTCTGGCTTTCCAGATTACATATAAACATATTTCTGCATTGAGCTGTATGAACCCTAGATCTCTGAGTTTTTTATCGAGAGTCTTGTTCCATGTCTGACTGGCCTGCTTTAGTCCATACAGGGATCTCTGGAGTCTCCAATAGTGCCCCAGAGGTATTGGGACTCCAGGTGGCAGATAGAGATATAGCTCCTTATTTAATTCACCATTTAGGTATACTGTCGAGGCATCCATTTGGTCCAATTCTAAATTGTGTTTAGCAGCAATGGAGATGATGGTATAGATGGAGTTGAGGTTTGCTACTGGAGCAAATAGGTGACAATCCAGACTTTGTAGCATTCCACCTTACCATCCTTATTGCACTTAATTTGGAAGACCGGTTTTGATGTAATGAGAGTAACTCTGGCAGGGATCAGAACTGTCTTATAAACATTGTTGGTGGCAAGGCTCAGTAATTCCTCTTCAACTGCTATTTTCCAGAGCTTTGTATCTTGACATTTATAGGTATTTGGAATGGTGGTGGGAAGTGGTTCATCTTCAAAGGCATTTGCCATACTAGTGAAGATGTAGTCCTCAATGCAAGAGAACACTCCAGGGACGTCCAGATCTTCTGTGGTTTCCAAGAGGAGTGACTCAGTATCTGTGTTCTGAAGCTCCTCTGTGACATCTTCTTCTGAATCATAGGTGGTTTTCTGAGTTGCTTTCTTTCGCTTGGCCTCCTCTGCCATAATCCACTTGTATTCTCTATTTTTGTTTGCCTGCTTTCGAATGCAACTGCTCCTTCTAACTCCAGCAACAATGCTGGCCAGATGCCTTGAGGATGGTTTGGAGCAGAATGGAGTTTGTGCTGGCAGGGTTTCCATGGATGGAACTGTTGTAGGAATTGGTTTGTTCAGCTGTGGCTCGTGTGTATGAGTTGCAGGGTTGGGTGAGGGTCCAGCAGTTAATTGCAGATTTTTTAATTGAGTGAAGAGGTCATTGAGCCCCTCAGGTGGCTGATCTGCATCTCCCACTGCTCCCTGTTATGCTGGGCATACAATCTAGCCTCAGCCATAACTCATCTGTAATAGTTCAGCTTCACTAATGATGGTTTATGTTCTCACCTTCCATCCAGGTAAGACTTTCCCAAGTCATCTGGCAGCTCCTGTTCTTAGCTCCTCCTTCCAAGGTAGAGGTTGTTCATGGTCGTTCTATTGACTCCTGACCTTAGTCAATGGTCAGTCCCAGACTTCTGTATTGTCTTCGAAAAGGAGGTGGCTCTTTCTCTTCTCCTAAGTGGAATGACTACTTAGTATGTAGAAGAAGGGAGCGGGGTACTGCAAAGACATCCTATCCCTAAGGAGACTAGATTACATGTGATTGCAGAGGTCAAGCTAAGGAATAAAGTATAGGAGAGGTCCAGTATTTATACTACTAATGAAGGCTGTGGCCATCTAAAGGAGAGTAATGAAATGGAAATAAAAGCAGAGCCTTCACCATGAGGCAGCAAGGCTATGCATCCCAAAGCTAAGGTAAATGAAGCAGAAATAAAAGCAGAGTTTTCACCATGAGGTAGTGAGGCTATGCATTCCAAAACTAGGGTAAATGAAGCAGAAATGAAAGTAAAGCCTTCATCATGAGGCAGTGAGGCTATGCATCCCAAAGCTAGGGTAAATGAAGCGGAAATGAATGGTGCTCACTAGGGTAAGGTGGTCTTAGGGTGAGCCTATGGTAGGGTAAAAGATAAGTCTATGGATAATCCCCTGATATGGAAGAACTGAAGAAAGAAAAGAAATGTACCAGAGGGACAATGTCCCATATTCATGAGATCCAGTAGTCTAACTATCAAGATGAATACCATCTTCGATAGTTATGGTCCATTCCAAGGGCTGCATGCACAGCAATGTCACAGTGAACCGTAACACTCCCACTGTCCCAGGGGCATTGGTGGTGTTGTCATCCTTGTCTCCAGTTGTTGTTTCAGCTCTGTCTGGAGTTGGTGGGGATGTGTACAAACCTGTCCAGGAAGTGTCGGATGCCTTCCATGGAGTGGACTCAGTGTCAGAGATGCATCCGTCTTTGTGGAACTTTACATTTTGGGATGATATGATCATTCGGAAAAGGATGTCCAGTAGTTTATACACCTGTTGCCCATAGGTGTATCCTAATAGGACACATTTTCAACTATGTGATTGGAATTTCCCTCCACACTGTTCCTTCAGGATCAGTGCATATACCAGGCATCCAAAAGGCCAGAAAAATCTGTGGTCCACATTTCGGTTGAATAGTTTGTGGTATGGTGTATCTCCATTTAGCACAGAGCTTGGACTTTGCATAGTGATGTAGGCCACAGTTGACATTGCATTGGCCCAGAAAGACTTCGGGAGTTTTGAGTCTTGCAACATGGTGTTTGCCAGAGTTGCCAGGATTTGGTTCATTCTCTCTGTGAGTCCATTTTATTCTGGTATATATGGTGCAGACCTTTCCGGGATTGTGCCATCTATTCAGAGTTGCTCCAAGAACTCCTTTTCAGTATACTCACCTCCTCTGTCACTCCTCAGGAAGTTTACATGCACCAAATTTATTGTTTCCAACTCTATTTTCAAGTGAAGTGCATTTTGAATGTCAGATTTCCATTCCTTGTATTTGTTGGTAACTTTGCTCTTGTGTCTGAGGAAGTGTTACGCTTGTACCGGGTAGGTCCAAGTGTAGCCCTTATGTCCCTACTCAGAGAACAAAGGTGACAGAACAAAGGGAGGGCAAAGGTAAGTTCTGGGACGGACAAGGAAGTGGTGATGGACGAGTGATAGGGAGGGCATCACCAAGACACAGGAAAAGCAATGGAGTTCACTCATAAGACATGGGGGGTGGAGACTACTGCCAGGTATCAATAGAGAGATGACCAAACAGTGGAAGATCAGAATATAAGAGGGCTATCGGCAGTCAAGGGAAATGGTGATGTGATGAAGGGAGAGATGACTGAGGAACATCACCGATGTTCAGGACAAAGAGAACTTTCAGTAGAACGGTATTCAGGGAGCGTTACTGAAGTCCGGAGGTTCTTGGAGAAATGACAGGTGGATATCTGGACAGACAGGCGACGAGGTTGGAGGGTATACGATTGATTCATAGTGACAGGAGAGTACAGGAGTGTCAAGAAGGCATGGACAGGAGGTGATAGGGAATTATGAAGGGAAGGAATTAAGGGAGGTCTAAGATGGGGATCTACTGTACAAGGGGAACTGCTATATGTAGTGATCAGGGGAAGCGGCTGTGTAGTACAAGAAAGGAAACAGGGTCAAGAGTGCTGATGATGAGTCAGGATGACAAGTCATCAGAATGTCTAAGAAAGTGACAGAACATCAAAGAAGCACTGACTCAGCCAGAAGAGTGGAAGGTGATCTGAGATCAAGGGCTGAGTCACTGATAAGCAGGAAGAATAGATAAGCCAGGACAAATAGTAGAATGGATGAGTCAGAAGGGTCAAGGGTTGAACCAAGATAAGAGATAAGGAATGACTCATCCATGATGAACGTACATTGAGTAATCAGATCAAAGGGAAAGTCTATGACAAAGAGGAATCAGGTAAGCAGGAATAATCAAGGACTAGGTGAGTCAAAGAAACGGAGCATATCCACATAGAATGCAAGTAGACTCATCTAGGAGATGATACAAGTAAGTCAAAGTAAAGGATGTCAAGGAAAAGAGTAGTTCAGATGCTATTCAGCTGTGCCCCAAGGATAAATTGTAACAGGAAGTATAGCCAAGGGAATTGGGTAAAATCATCAATAATGAGGAGCCAATACCAAAATCCTTCTCAGGACTGTGGAGTTATCAGACCTCTGATGTCTGTGTGCATAATCTGTAGAGCGTATGTTATGCAGGGCACTATCGCTGGTTCAAAGGGGAGCTTTTCCATCTTTCTGAATGTGCATGGTTTGCAGAATGACAGAGTTCCAGTGATGGAGGTGATTCTGTCTAGGTGGCCATGGCAGACCATTTGTTCAATTCTGCTGGTTGCTATGTGCCCCATGCATTGGTGAAGAATATTTATGTCAATGGAGGTGAGACCTCATTCTAGTTTCATTTCTGAGATGACCGATGCATTATATAGGCCTTTGTTGTACTTTTCAATCATGACCAGGATTCCATCCTTTTGTATGTTGCAGGTGTTGGAGTTCTCTCAGAAGATTGTGAAAAGTCCAGCGCATGCAAGGCAATGGACAGAGATGAGTGATAGATGAAAGTTGGGAATAAGCAATGCATTTGTTAGTGAGATTTCGAAGTGTTTGCCATTTAACTCTGATCATAGTGGGACAGTTCTGATGCCTGTGGTGTAAACAGAGGAGTTATCTCCAAGCAGGATGGTGTGTGGTGGTCATAGGGGTTTGAACATGCAGAAAAAGGAGTGCTCTGGGAACATATGCAATATCGCTCTGGAGTCAATAATGATTGTATTTGTGTCGCAGGAGTGTAAATCAGATGATGCATAGGCCTGAATGCATTGAATTAAGGGCTTGGAGATGTTATATCTAGATACATTTGCTTTTTCTGTATCTCTGGAGCCTGGGTCCAGAGGTGTTTTCACTTTATTCACTCTTTTACCCTCTTCCCTCCTTTTCTTTCCCTTCTTTCTTTCTCTGATGTCCTCTCTTAACCATTTGACCCACTTCTGGTAATCCCAGCAATCATCTGTCTTATGTCTGGTTTGTCCATGGTGCTCACAGAAATTTTCAGGAGACTATTGCATTGTTGCCTTGAGTGCAGCTACTCTGCTCCCACTGGTCTGGAGTCTGAGTTGGGTTTTCTTGGAGAGAATCTGGCTTTCAATTGCGTCAAAGGTGAATTTTGTTTTGTCTATTGTGTTGACTATGGAGGAGGTGAAAGTGTCCCACTCTGGAGTATTCAGAAGCAAATTTAAGAAGATGAAGGTGAGAAGTTTTGTATCAACCAAGAATTTCATTCCTGTAAGGTGAGATTCAAGTGTGTGGAGGTCCGCAACATGTTCAGTGGCTGTGGACTTGCCATCCCAGAATGCAGAGAAGAGTTGTTTGTAGTATGAAAAGGCTGAGGCAAGGTTGCTTTCTTGATGTAGTATAACAAGAGCATCATACAATTCCTTTTCTGTCATATGTCTTTCTGTTTTCAACAGCAGCACATCAGAGATATGGTCTTGTATGATTCCATGGGCTTTTTCATTGCATTCCATCCATTTGCATGCATCTTCTGCTATGGAGGTGGTGAAAGTGGTGGAGGCAGATGGTGGAGTGGCAAAGATAAAGACAAAGTTGGTGGCAGAGATGGAGGGGCAAGTATCAGAGCCAGTGACAATTCCTTTCTCATGATGGAGTTTTGCTTTTATCTGGAGGTGCCAGATTGCAAAGTTTGATGGTCCTGTCAGCACTGGGCAGGTGGTGGATATAGAGGTGTCAGATGACATTGAAGTGTGTTAGGACTGATCGGGATATCAGCGGAGGTGTAGGAAAATCACTTATGTGGTGAAAAGTTTTCAAGTGTCAGTGGACACTGACAGGGCTCATAACCTGTTAAGATTTGCTAGGATGTTCACTAGCAGGGATGGACAGTAATCCTCTCGGTTGCTGTCCAGGAAAGACAATATACAACTACTATACCTAGCAGGAGTGAACAGTAATCCTCTACTAGAATTAATTAGCTAAGTAATCAAAATGGAAGTGAACTCTTACCTCAGTTGCTGTTCAGGAAAGGCAATGTACAACTGAGAAAAGAGCCGAGACAAGCCCAGAAGACTAAATAAAGGGGTGGAGATATAATCATATCAACTCCACTAAACTCTGCTAATGAGATATAGGAGGTCTGGTGTGAGGTGCCAAACTCTGAACAACTCCAGACCAAGTGCACACAAGCAAGTTGCAGAGTTAGTGGATCTTGACAAGATGTAACATGGGTATGGGAATGACCATGGATGTCTGCCTTGTCCTGGCTATTTAGCTTGATGCAAGAAGCTTTGCACTTATGGGAACCAGCAATGGACAGATCTGAATCCAAACAGTTCTTGGGGCCTGTGAAGACTCGAGATAACTTGGAGGTGTGATCTACATGGCAACTATCTGCAACCCTGGTGGCAGGTAGAGCAGGGAGATGCAGAGTAAGCCCAGAGGTGCATGTGTTACTGCCAGTAGACAGAGCAGGTTAAGGGAGTGGGGTATCATCATCAACATCAAAATAGATTTGGATTTGGGATGCATCAAGCAACTGGCTGTCAGGACCAACTGCAGATCCAGCACCAGATACCATGATATGATAATACAATGAGGGGAACTTGAGTGGGGATGGCTGGAACTCAGGAAATCAATGCAATGGGGAAACTATGTATAACTTGTCTTGCCAGACCTTTATTACTGATATTCACTCTCCAATATAATTATACAAGTGGCTCAATGCAATGCAAACTGGGATCACCAAGCCAGCATATCTGGGTGCAGCTGTCTTCTATGTTTGCTAGACAATGAACACTTGAGTAACAAGGCCACTTCCTTCCACCACATGCCCTGACTCATGCACAACAGGGGTATAGAGACAACCACTGTGGCTGCCAGTTCAGATTATCAGACTAAGAATTCCACTAGCTTCCTATTACACTGATAATGAAGTAGTACTATATGTGTTGCCGACTTCAACTGTCATGCACTGCATGGACTACCCACAGAGGGCCACCCCCTTTCCTCATGAAGGGGATAGACCATGGCTCAATGCCAATATCGCAACAGTGGCCTACGGAGGGAACCCGGACAGACACCATCAATTCTGGAATGGAGAGGCTGAGGGAGCCACCTGGGAAGAGGTGCTCAAACAGGAGGTGCAGGTACCAGGGTGGTGGAACATGCAAGCCCCACCTGCACCACTGGAGGAGACCACACCAGCGCCCGAATGGCCTACCGATCCTGCATGGATGTGACACATCCATGCCCAGATCCAGCTGTACGTTTCCTGATCCATTTCTTATCTTTGTTATCTCTTGGACTATATTTCCTTTCTGATCACACCCTTACACTGGTGTGATCTTCCCCATCCCCCATTTCCCTTACTACCTATGCAACCCTCAACCCTATGGACAGTCTCCTACTTACCTATGACCATCTATTATGGTCCTGGCAGTGCTCCCCTCCCCTATAAATATGACTGCCTTGTATAGTAGCTTACTTAACTAGATCTACATTTAATCTACGTGGTATTTGGTTCAATGGCTCCTCCTATCAGTGAAGGTCGCCACAAGACTTAAGCCTATCCTGGACTTCTACCAGTCTACTGTCTACTGTTGAGTGACAGCTGAACACTAGGAATTCTTTGTGTCTCAGATCTATACCTGTAAATCACATCACAAAAGATCTAGTTGAACTCTTATTCACTCCTTGTTCTATCAAGAAGAGTCTAGTGGGCCCAAATCCCCACTAGGGAAGTTCCACCACCATTTACTCCGCCGCTGATCTCCCATCTGAGGGAGAAGGAAATCAGAACATCGACGACTTCCATCGAAACGCCCCTACCCCTGATTCATCTCGAAGACTTCGAATCGGAGGAAGCTCTACTACTCCTATCCATCATATCAACCCCTGACCCCATACGACCAGAACCTATCATTGCCCTTCTCAGAGCCTACCGGCACCTCTGGCCCTTAGCACAGAAACTATTGCAGCCGACAGGAATCCAACTCCTGTCCCACCTAATACAGCTATGTCACATCCAACAGGAGAGGACATCGACCTAGACATAGACCCGCCCCCTATGTCCAGGCAGAGGACCAAGAAGCGAGCTGGGCTGCCAGTAGATTTCTCCAGAGATGGAGAAGATGCTTCATGGTGGATCATGACCATAAGCAACTATTTCAGCATGAACAATGATATCTACACCTATGATCAGGATCGAATCAATACCGCCCTGAATAAGATGAGCAAAGGAAGGGGAAAAACGTTCTTGGAAGCATGCTATAATCAGTGCGAAGATGGGATGATTCCAGACACAGAAGGCTGGAAACAGTTCAAGGAACAATTCCTTGAAGCATTCTTGTCCAAAGAGGTCCACTTGGACCATAGGAGGAAGTTAGCTGCTTTGAAACAGAAGGATAAAGAATCCTTCCCTATAATGAAAGGATTGCAGAAATACACGCAGGACTTCCAGCTCTATGCTGGAAAAGCCAAGTTAACAGATGACGCCGCCCTGATGGAATGGTTCGTCAGGGGCCTTAACCCCTTAATTGCAGAAAAGGTCATAGGAATAAAGGAGTCAGAAACTCTTAAGGACTGGATCAAAGCCAGCCACAAGCAGATGAGACAAATTGAATGAGTCAGAGACCCGAAAGGGAATCGATTCAAAGCCCAGACCACAGCATGAGACCCTGATGCTATGGATGTCGACGTCATCAAGTTATCGCTGACCAATCAGGCCAAGCATGTAAAGAAATATCATTGCTTTATTTGTCACAAAGTAGGATGCTCCACAAGGAATCATCTGTGGCCAGGAACATCTTCCCACCCCATCAGCAATAAGTTCCAAAAGAGGGAACATACCAAAGAAGTCTCCAACACTGTTATGATTTATCCTTGGGGCACAGCTGAGTAGCATCTGGACTACTCTTTTCCTTGATATTCTTTCTTTGACTTACTTGTATCATTCCCTAGATGAGTCTACTTGCATTCTATGTGGATATGCTCCGTTTCTTCGACTCACTTAGTCCTTGTTATTCTTGCTTACCTGATTCCTCTTTGTCATAGACTTTCCCTTTGATCCAATTACTCAATGTATATTTGTCATGGATGAGTCATTTCTTATCTTTTATCTTGGTTTAACCCTTGACCCTTCTGACTCATCCATTCTACTATTTGTCCTGGCTTATCTGTTCTCCCAGTTTATCAGTGACTCAGCCCTTGATCTCAGATCACCTTCCATTCTTCTGGCTAAGTCAGCACTTCCTTGATGTTCTATCATATTCTTGAACATTCTGATAACTCGTCATTCTGACTCATCATCAGTCCCCTTTGCCCAGCTCCCTTTCTTGTATCACACAGCCGCTTCCCCTGATCACTACATATAGTGGTTCCCCTTGTACAGTAGATCCCCATCTTAGACCTCCCTT